>JAODAL010017732.1:0-32500 GCA_025379985.1 Phyllomedusa bahiana
GAATTTTTTAAAGGGCAGTGCGCCGGTAATTGGTTCATTGCCGGGCACTGCCCCTATTTAGCCCGGGCACTTCCTGGGGCCCCCCGATCCTTGGTGTTTATCCCCATGGTGAAAGTGTTCCTGAGGTTCCAGTATTGCCCCTTTGGGAGACCCCTGACCTACCGTCTACGAACCTTGCCGCCTGCCCCGACCACCTTTTGTCTACCCCCCACGAACCAGAGCCCCCTGCCCCTGCCCTTCTGCGTCCTCGACTACAGCCGCCTCCCGTTCCTGTACCTCGCCCCCTTTTGGCCGCCACCGCAGGAAAGCCCCGCCAGTGTTATGCCCCTGGGGGACACCCCCGCAGCAAGACCATCCCGCTTTGCGGGGGGCCCCCCCCCCCGGTGAAAACGGTCCCATTTAGATTCCACCCCTGGTGGGGGTTTACGCCATCGCCGCGGTGGTCCAGTGGATCCCCTCCAAATCGTTACATGTATTGTGCCAATCTGTGGCCTATTGATGTTGTGCCACCTGCTAAAAACCTGTCATTTGGCACTTGGCCTACTGAGTTCCCCGCCACTTCCATGCCTGTTTTTGTGCCACTCAGGGCCTACTGATGTTGTTTTGATAACTATAAGCCATTTTCCCCACAAAAGTCCTTAGAGACATTAAATTTTTTTTAATTCTTTGTAGCAATAAAATCGCATAAGCTTCTTATATCAAAACAAATAATTTGGGACATAATATTCTCAAATTAGCCATGCAATCAATGTTTGTAGTCGGGCCCCAATCTAGGGTCCATTGTCAAGCGCTCCACGGTAATTTCTGTGGCCGGAAAATTCCGTGTCCGGGTAACCCGGGGAGTTTATGCAGGCAATCCTTTACAGTCAAAAGATTTATTTTTCCCTATGCCGGGATACGGAGGACAACAGAGCGTCCGGGCACCAGTCAAGCGCATGCATTGCGACGTTTCGATGAGTTTACCCCCCTCTTTCCAAGCCGTGATGCTTGAAAAAAGAGGAGGTGACTCCTCGAAACGCCGATGCATGCAGCTTGACGGCTCCCCGGACGCCCCTGTTGCTCCTCCGTACCCCGGCATGGGGAAAAGAAAATCTTTCTGCGCCTAAGGATTGCCTGCTTTTAACCCCCGGGTTTAAAACAGGGACACGGAATTCCCGGCAAAGATATTTACCGGGAGCGTTTGACACTGAGACCTAGATTGGGCACGGACTATAAGCATTGACTGCATGGCTATCCGCAGCAAGTATATATGTCCTTTATAATGTTTTGATATAAGAAGCTTAGCGATTTTATTGCTACAAAGAAAAAAAAAAGGTTTTAAATGTCTCAAAGAACTTTTTTTTATATTATTAAACTTGATTAAGATAGAGTGGAGATTATTGGACCACTACGGCATAATATAAAAATATAAGTGGGTTTAACTGATTACGAAACTACGATGTTGTCCCCCCCCTCAAATTGACATTTGCCAAATGTGGGCCCACGATGTTTCTGCCACCCTTCCCCTCGGGCATTGTGCCATTTTGTGCCCTACTGATGTTCTGCCCCCTCCTCAATCTTCACTTGCCACTCTGTGGCCTACAAGTTTGCCCCCTCCCCACTCTTATTTTGCCACTCGTGGCCTACGATGTTCTGCAACCTCCTCAATCTTCACTTGCCCCTCTGTGGGGCCCACTGATGTTTTTGCCACCTCCCAAACCCGTCATTTGGGCCCCTGTGGCCTACTGAGTTGCTGCACCTCCAACTCTGTTATTGGCCACCTGTGGTCATGATGTTGCTGCCACCTTCTCAAATTGTCATTGTGCCACTCTGTGGCCTACTCAGCTTTGCCACCCCCATACGTGTGTTGTGCCCAAACTGTGGCCTACTTTGTTGCTGCCCCTGGCCAAACCGTCGTTTGGGACTCTGTGGCCTACTGATGTTGCCGCCCCTCAGCTCTGTTATTTGCCACTTGTGGGGCCCACTGATGTTGCTGCCACCTCCCCAATCTGTCGCTTTCCCCTGTGGCCCACGATGTTGCTGCCCCTCCTTAACTGTCATTTGCCCCTCTGTGGCCCACTAGTTGCGCCACCTCCCTTTAAATTGTCATTTGCCCCTGTGGCCTATGAGTTGCTGTACCCCCTCAAACTTCGCTTGCCACTCTGTCCCCCGTGTTGCGCCACCTCCTCAACCTGTCATTTGCCACTCTGTGGCTACTGAGTTGTGCACCCCCAAATGTGTGGGCTTCCAATCGTGCCCAAATGATGTTGCTGCCCCCCCAATGTGTGGCTTGCCAATCGGGCCCTACGATATTTCTGACCTCCTCAAACTGTCCTTGCCACTCGGGCCCATAATTTGGCCACCTCCCCCACTCTGTCATTGTGCCACTCTGTGGCCTAATGATGTTGCGCAACCTCCTCAATCGTCACTTTCCACTTGTGGGCCCACTGATTTTGCTGCCCCCTTCTCTACCTGTCATTGTGCCACTCTGGGGCCTACCAGCTGCTGCCAACTGACCACTGTCCCATCGAAACCCTGTGGTTTCTTAATGCTTTTCCCACCCTCTACCACTCTAGCTACTATTTTTGGGTTTTTCCCCCTTTTTTTAAAATCGTCAGAAGGAATGAAAAGGACAGACTTGCTGATGATTAAGTAGCCAAAGCAGGATAATACAGAATGAAAATATCCTTTTTCTGTTTATCTCTGTTTTTGGATCAACTCCCTGTTGTTTTTGGCTTTAGCAATACTGATGGAATATTGACCGATTGAAAGCAGACACTGATGGATCAAAGGAAGGGCAAAATGATAAGTGGCATCAATGCAAAATTACTGCTGACATTGTCTCCACTCTTTTAAGGGGGTGGGGGACTCTACATGTATCAACCTTTAACAGTACAGGTTCTGTCATAATCTGTGGAATCATCTGATGTTGGTGTAAAAGGAGTGCGCTCTTTGACGCTATTGTAGGATCTTGTCCCTCAGCTCGGTTCTTTCCAGCTGGCGATGACATTACCTTGTCAGGCTGCATTACCACTTCAGTTATTTGGTCAGTTTTACCCCTGTAACTGCCCAGAGAAGTGAAGTGTGAAGCGATTCTAAGAGCGGTGCTTGTCATCTGCGTGTCATTTTAAAATACAGCATTGTATCAAGACCAAACCACGCTCCATATGCATATTTGAGTATGGCATAATGTTCTACAACACCCAGAAAATAGCTGTTTTTAACGCAATTCGCTGCGAATAAATTTGGGTCGAAACGATTTTTTGAGGAAAATTCGGCGAATCTGGCGAAGCGAATTTTTGAGAAATTCGCCCATCTCTAATACCGACAGATCAGCTGCTGACTCTCATACCAGTTTTGCTGACACCTTTACCTTACAGAGTGTTGTGCCTCTCATGAATCACACAACGTTACCAAGTTAGCAAAATTATCCTATATTGGCAGTAATTGTTTTAAATCATACCGCATGAGGTAGAGATTTCTGTGCCTCTTTTATCTTCACCTTAAGAAGATTAAGATAGAAAAATCACCAGGTCCTGATGGTATACACCCACGTGTCCTAAGGGAATTAAGTAATATGATAGACAAGCCCCTATTCTTAATATTTATGGACTGTATAATAACGGGGTATGTCCCAAATTACTGGCGCTCAGAAAATGTGGTGCCAATATTCAAAAAGGAGTCAAAAAGTGGCCCTGGAAACTATAGGCCTGTATGACCACGAGAATGAACTGGACCAAATCTTGTGAGTAATTACTGTAAGTCTCAAGATGAAATTGGAGGGCAGTGAGAGGTAAATGATGCGGAATTCGATCTTGAGACTTACAGTAATTACTCACAAGATTTAGTGCAGTTCGTTCTTGTGGTCACAGATTTTCTGTTGAAACACAAGTATTTCCTTTATGACAAATATATACACCTGCAAACCAAAGGCATGTCGATGGGGACCAAATATTTGCCCCCCTTAGTGAATTTAACTGTCTCTTGGTGGGAACATCTTTATATTTATTCAGACTCTAACCCATTTTTGGACCATCTGGAGTGGTATGGCAGATACATCGACGATCTCCTGTTTATATGGAGGAGCAATATATCTGTCATGCAATCCTTTGTGGACTATTTAAACAACAATCCACTTAACTTAAGATTTACATATTGTGTGGCAGTCAAATTTTATTTTTAGACCTATCATTAGAGGGAATACATGAGATTATTTCTACTAGGACATTTTGCAAACCTACATCTGTAAATACTACCCTATACTATAAAAGTTTTCATACAAAACACACAAAAAAAGCTATTCCCATAGGTGAACTAACGAGGGCCAGGAGAAATTGCAATTCAGATTCAACTTTTGCACAAGAACAATTCATTTGTCGCAGATGATTGAGCTGTTAACATTGTCGTTAAAAGCCCCCAAGACAGGTTACTATGTCGTAGTTCAGGTAAGCCTAACATTCATGATACTACACAACCTGTATTGGTGCTTAATCATAGCCATCATTTTAATGCTATAAAAATATTTACAACTGTCTCCCTATTTTAAGGGAAGATGAGATGCTGGATACGGTTTTGCAAAATGGATGCAAAATCGTCTTCAGGAAACCAAAAACACTTGGCCATTTGTTAACACCCAACATGAGTGTAACTTATAATACTCACAAAACATGGTTACAACATACAGGTTTTTTTAAATGAGGTGGTCACCCATGTAGAACTGTGTTTTTTCAATACAGTCTAAACAGTTCACTAACTCCGACGGGTTTAATTCTTTTTCTATTCCACTCTATATCAATTGTAACTCACAACTTGTAATTTATTTAATCACCTGCACTTTCTGCAACTTACAGGACATACGTAGTACCACATGCAAATTAAAAGTGCGGTTTCTGGAGCATTTTAACGACATAACTAACACCACATGTTGTAATAAATTCAATGTGGCCCAACACTTCGTAGACTACCATAATTCTGTTACCAACGGATTACATATTATGGGCATTGAAAGAATTTTCAAACCCATATGAGGTGGAGATTGAGAATACAAATTTCACGATAGGAAGGCATTTTGGATGCTCACTGGATACCATTACCCCTAAGGGACTGAATTTCTGGAGAGAAATTATGTTTCACTATTAGTATCAATTCCCCTGCGTCTAATAGTCTGTTGTTTTTATTCTCTTTTTGCTATATCTGCTCATTGAGTTCCTACATTAGTTTTTTACATTACCAATTTTGTTACATCAGTTCCATCTAGTTCATGTATGTTGATATGTACAGATATGTCATTGCATGTACTTGTGTACATTGTCATGTACACTCATCTATTTCATTTGTCATCTGAAATTTACCTGCCGTTGCAGTCTTCGGGTTTTTTGTGGGCATGTCTTCTGGCTATTGAGCTTATTTGTTTCCTGAGACACGCATTGGAACATAGGCTTTATCCTTTTACGACATATATTTGATGAGCTGATTTCTTTGAAACGCATGTTTGTGTTCCACAGCGTGCTCCGGCACCTGTCAATTTCCTGTCTTGGACTGTGACGCTGTACAAGCTGCCAGTCAGGGGCGTAACTACCGGGGTAGCAGGGGTAGCAGTTGCTACGGGGCCCCTGCGCTTAGGGGGCCCCGGGGCAGCTGCTACTGCATCCGCTACCCCGGTAATGCCGCTCCTGGGCCCGCCGGCAGTGAACTTAACAGTTCACTGCGGCGGGCGGGGAGCTGCGGGGCCCAGCGCATACTCCCTCTGAACGCCCGGGCCCCCCGGCCCGAGCGTTCAGAGGCAGCACTGCTCGGTAGTAGCAGGACGGAGCGCCGATCGCTCCGCTCTGTTACTTCCCCCTGCCGGCCCTCTGTGGTCACGTGGGCGCCGCGCGGTGACGTCACATCAGCCGCCCGCCGCGCTGAGCGCAGAGCCTGCAGGGAGAGCAGCAGAGCGGAGCGAGCGGCGCATCGGGGGAGCGTGGACCGAGGTGAGTAAGTTGTTTCTTATTTTATCTACCCCATATGCCTGCCTATACCCCCCATATGCCTGCCTATAGCCCCCCATATGCCTGCCTATAGCCCCCATATGCCTGCCTATAGCCCCCCATATGCCTGCCTATAGCCCCCATATGCTGCCTATACCCCCCATATGCCTGCCTATAGCCCCCATATGCCTCCATATACCCCCCATATGCCTACCTATAGCCCCCATATACCTACCTATACCCCCCATATGCCTGCCTATACCCCCCATATGCCTACCTATACCCCCCATATGCCTGCCTATAGCCCCCATATGTCTGCCTATAGCCCCCCATATGCCTGCCTATAGCCCCCCATATGCCTACCTATACCCCCCCATATGCCTGCCTAAAGCCCCCATATGCCTGCCTATAGCCTCCATATGCCTAACTATACCCCCCCATATGCCTACCTATACCCCCCCATATGCCTGCCTATGCCCCCATATGCCTGCCTAATAGCCACCCATATGCCTGCCTATAGCCCCCCATATGCCTGCCTATAGCCCCCCAATGCCTACCTAACACCCCCCATATGCCTGCCTATAGCCCCCCATATGCCTGCCTATAGCCCCCATATGTCTGCCTATAGCCCCCCATATGCCTGCCTATACCCCCATATGCCTGCCTATAGCCCCCCATATGCCTGCCTATAGCCCCCCATATGCCTGCCTATACCCCCCATATGCCTGCCTATAGCCCCCATATGCCTGCCTATAGCCCCACATATGCCTACTACATATACCCCCCCCATATGCCTGCCTATAGCCCCCATATGCCTACCTATAGCCCCCATATGCCTGCCTATAGCCCCCATATCCCTGCCTATAGCCCCCAGATGCCTGCCTATAGCCCCATATGCCTGCCTATAGCCCCATATGGCGGCCTATAGCCCCCATATGCCCGCCTGCCTATACAGCCCCCTATATACCTGCCTGCCTACACAGCCCCTATATGCCTGCCTGCCTACACAGCCCCCTATATGCCTGCCTGCCTATACAGCCCCCTATACACTCACCGGCCACCTTATTAGGTACACCTGTCCAACTGCTCGTTAACACTTAATTTCTAATCAGCAAATCACATGGCGGCAACTCAGTGCATTTAGGCATGTAGACATGGTCAAGACAATCTCCTGCAGTTCAAACCAAGCATCAGTATGGGGAAGAAAGGTGATTTGAGTGCCTTTGAACGTGGCATGGTTGTTGGTGCCAGAAGGGCTGGTCTGAGTATTTCAGAGACTGCTGATCTCCTGGGATTTTCACGCACAACCATCTCTAGGGTTTACAGAGAATGGTCCGAAAAAAGAAAAAACATCCAGTGAGCGCAGTCCTGTGGGCGGAAATGCCTTGTTGGTGCCAGAGGTCAAAGGAGAATGGGCAGACTGGTTCGAGCTGATAGAAAGGCAACAGTGTCTCAAATAGCCACCCTTTACAACCAAGGTAGGCAGAATAGCATCTCTGAACGCACAGTATGGCGAACTTTGAGGCAGATGGGCTACAGCAGCAGAAGACCACACCGGGTGCCACTCCTTTCAGCTAAGAACAGGAAACTGAGGCTCCAATTTGCCCAAGCTCATCGAAATTGGACAGTAGAAGATTGGAAAAACGTTGCCTGGTCTGATGAGTCTCGATTTCTGCTGCGACATTCGGATGGTAGGGTCAGAATTTGGCGTCAACAACATGAAAGCATGGATCCATCCTGCCTTGTATCAGGCTGGTGGTGGTGGTGTCATGGTGTGGGGAATATTTTCTTGGCACTCTTTAGGCCCCTTGGTACCACTTGAGCATCGTTGCAATACCTTGTGGAATCTATGCCAAGAAGAATTGAGGCAGTTCTGAAGGCAAAAGGGGGTCCAACCCGTTACTAGCATGGTGTACCTAATCAAGTGGCCGGTGAGTGTATGCCTGCCTGCCTATACAGCCCCCTATATGCCTGCCTGCCTATACAGCCCCCTATATGCCTGCCTGCCCTTTACAGCCCCCTATTTTACCTGCCCCCAGCATGCCTGCCTATACAGCCCCCTATATGCCTGCCTGCCTATACAGCCCCCATATTGCCTGCCTGTACAGCCCCATATGCCTGCCTCTACACCCGTATATGCCTGCCGTATGCCCCCACAAGCCTGCCTGTATACCCCCACAAGCCTGCCGGTCTACTTATATGGGGCCCCTTTAGCTACCTAAACCCTACCTATATGGCCCCTATAGCCCACCTAACCCCCTGTCTACCTGTATGGCTCCCTATAGCTACCTAAACCCTGCCTGCCTATATGGGCACTCTATTGGCTACCTAAACCTTGCCTATTTGGAGCCCCATATATCCTACCTAAACCCTGCCTGCCTATATGGGCACTCTATTGGCTACCTAAACCTTGCCTATTTGGGGCCCCAGATATCCTATCTAAACCCTGCCTGCCTAAATGCACCCCATATAGCCAGGGGGCTGTGCTGGAAAAGTCAGGATTCTAAGATATTTGTGTCTAAATCTGCAGGGACAAGTGGTCGGGAGATGTCATCAAGATGGCGGACTGGACCGGATGCAGAACAAAAGAGAATGTGAACGACTGGTCAGAGAAACGTCACCTGTGAGTCACAAGATGTAACTGCACTGTAATCACTTATATGTCTGCACAGGCTGTGTACACTGCTGTCTACCACTATATGGTCACTGTATGGAGGTAATATACAGTCTGCAGAGCCTGTGTACATTGGTGTCTACCATTATATGGTCACTGTATGGAGGTAATATACAGTCTACATAGCCTGTGTACACTGGATTCTACCACTACAGTATATGGTCACTGTATGGAGGTAATATATAGTCTGCAAAGCCTGTGTACACTGGTAACTACCACTATATGGTAACTGTATGGTGGTTATATACAGTCTGCAGAGCCTGTGTACACTAGTATATACCACTTTATGGTCACTATATTATTATATATTATTATTATTAGACAGTATTGGTCTTTGTGTACTGATCAGTAATAGTGTAGGGGTATTATTCAGTCACTATGTGGTGGTAATTTGTGGTCGTGTTCTGGTGGTATAATCAGGTCCTTATGTAATAGCGTTATTGGTAATGTTGGTCTTGGTATAGTGGGATTTGATTGGTAGCAGTATGATGGTGAGATGTATGGTGAGGTATTTGCCCCTTGTATTATCTACATTATCTAACAGCATGTCCTGGTACATGGTCGTGGTCAGGGAGGGGGGGGCCCATCCAAAAGTTTGCTATGGGGCCCTGGCTTCTCTAGTTACGCCCCTGCTGCCAGTTATATGTATTGTGCTGTTCAGGTATTGTACTTATTGATGAATATTAGGACAGGTATGTGTTTCTCATATGTGGTTACTTATCTTTTAATCAGTGCTAAATAATTGGTTTTAAATTCACTTTAAAAGAGAACAGCTTCATATTAGACTGTTGCTATGACCGAAACATGTCAGCGTTACTGCCCCTCTGATCATTGTATTTCACTGTATTGGCTTAATTTTTTTCAATAAAATCCCTCAACTTTTATCCGCTTTGGTGCCAGCCTTCGTGGACTTTCTTCCGGTATACTACATACTGTACGTCTCTTGGAGCGTCGGCATGGGCATTATGGGATTATTCATCTAGCTGTTATCAAGGTGAGCTGGCTACACCATTTGTCTTTCAATGAATGTCATATACCTGGATTTTTCTAAAGCATTTGATACTGTGCCACTTTAAACTTTGGTAAGTTAAATGAGAATGCTTGGACTGGGGGAGAATCTTTGCAGGTGGTAAGTAACTGAGTCAGTGATAGAAAACAAAGGATAGTGATTAATGGTGCATACTCAGACTGGATCCTTGTTACTGCTGAAGTACCAAAGGGTCAGTATTGGGCCCTACTCTCTTCAATATATTTATCAAAGACCTTACAGAAGGATTGCACAATAGAATATCAATATTTGCAGACGATGCTAAGCTGTAAAGTAATTAACACTTTAGAGGATAATATTCAAAGGGATCTGGATAAGTTGGAGGCTTGGGCAGAGAAGTGGCAGATGAGGTTTAACACGGATAAATGCAAGGTTATGCACATGAGAAAGAAAAATCCATTCCGTGATAACTTGTTGAACATAAAACCTCTGAGTAAAACCAACATGGAAAAGGATTTGTAATCTTAGAGGACAACAAACTTTATTGTAGCAGCCAGCGTCAGGCAATAGCTGCCAAGGCAAGTTAAAAGAGGCATAGATGCACACGATGTTTTGTGCCCCAATGCACAAGAAAGACATAGAAGAGCCTGAACAGGTTGAAAGGCGGGCAAAAAAAGTAATAAAAGGACTGGGTAGACTACAATACCCAGAAAAATTAGTAAAATTAGGGTTATTTAGTTTAGAGAAAAGATGGTTGCGGGGGACATAATAAATATGTATAAATATATCAGGGGTCAATATAGAGATCTTTCCCATGATCTATTTATACCAGGTAGCAGACCGCACACCTGATTACCTGGAGCAGCAACCTTTTATAGGTCTCCAGGGACTTGCCAAAAACCTGGCCTGGAACACGGGGAGTAGACACCCACCCAACACGTTGTCTACTCCCGATAACAGCTGACCCAGAAATAATTATTGATGGCTGCCAACCGCTAACTGTGGCTGACAGCATATATGGATGGCTCTTATCCCACCAAGGCCAGGTAAGCTTGGTGGCACATTGCTTGTGGATCTTCTGTATAAATCCACTCACTGGCAGAAACATGCGACTGCCTGCGGTCGCTCTGCCACAATATATAAAGTATATGTATATATCTCACTATCCACTTGGGTAGATTATTGATTGAGAACCCAACCCTCTTGATATAAATTGCAGAATTATCCAGCCCATGAAAGAAACCACCAACATCCACAAAAAGATAAATTAAAACTTTTACTTCATCAAATTAATATCTCTTATCAATACAAAACAACAAAACGATATCCTCTAATTCACCCAGAATTGGCCTCATATACTGTCCCTCACTTAATGAAAGGAAAATAGGGAGAATATACTACAGTATATAATCCTACCTATCAAAAAAGCAGAGTAACCACCCCAATAAGGGCGACCCTGACCTGGAACCTATCCCTTGTGAAAGCAAACTACCATTTCCCTTGATCCAAAAAATGGAAAAATAATAGGGATTCATAAAAATAACAGTGAAGGAATATCATATGTCACAAATTTAGATATCTTTATCTGGTCATGTAGTAACATACAACTTGTGGCCAATTGACTCCTCCAATGCATTTCCCCCAAAAAAATTTTGGATTCATCAGGGAGACAAAACATTCATAGATTTACCAGCAAGATTGTTTAGATGTCTACAAGTATAAATCGATAAATAATGTTATATGGACCTCATGGAACTGGGAATTGATTTAAGTGATCTACCCAATGTCAATTTACTTGCATCTCTTTCAGCTGACAACGAGAGAGACCCTGAAAAGGGCCCATTTAATACCCATAGACCACTAAGTACCAAATATTCCCCCCCACAGAAGATAACATAAATGTCTTCATTAAAACAGGGAGCAAGACAATTACAAAATTGACCCTAGGATTTTAAGTCTGCTAAGGTTGAAATATCTTGCCCTGAAAAAACTGGAGGATGAAAACTCGATTGTCATTAAGCCCTCAGACAAGGGTGATAATCTTATTGTCCAGGACCACACTGATAACAGGGACATGTGCCTCTTTATCCTCAATAATAGAGATGGATATGCGGTGCTCAGTATAGATCCAACCATAACATATCAGAAGGAATTGAAAATCATCTTGACGCAGGCCCTTTCAGATGGGCTCATTGATAGCAAAGAGTTTTCCTTCCTTTTTCCTGAGACACCTACCATTGTGACCTTTTATGGACTACCACAAGTCCACAAGGGCCTAAGTTCACTTAATTGTAGGTCCATTGTCTAAAAAAGTAGGAAATCTGACGCAGAATGTGGGACTCTATTTTCGCATCCATTTTTTATCTCTTTGTACTCATATCAAAGACACAACAGATCTTTTAAAAAGATTGGAGGGCCTGGCGGTCGAAACTGGATCATGGCTCTGTAGTATCAATGTGGAGGCCCTGTATAGCTTCATTCCCCATGAAATAGGGATTGGAGCTGTGCATTCCTTGCTTAGCAGAAGAAATGTCCATATTTGTCCCCACAATTAATTTGTTGACCAGCTTCTTAGGTTTTTATTGACCCACAACTACGTTTTTTGTCCAATGGCCACTATTTCCACCAGCTCAGAGGCATGGCGATGGGCAATCCGTGTGCGCCAACCTGTTCCTGGGTTGGTGGGAGGCGGCCATTGTCCTCTCTAAACAGTATGATAATGTTCAATGATAATAGCCTATGCTTTCTAGATCTTCTGATCATTAAACGTCAGATAATGCTCTGAAAACGACCGTTTTCAGAAAACCTACAGCGGGAAACAGCCTCCTCAGATGGGAAAGTTTCCATCCATTCCCTCTGAGGAGAGGCATCCCGAAAGGTCAGTTTATTAGAATTAGAAGAAATTGCTCGAGTGTTGACTCATTCAAACGGGAAGCAACCAATCTGACACAAAGGTAGAGAGGATAACGTAGGAGGATTCTAGATGAGGCATACCATTCTGCCTCTATATCTGACCGTTCATTTCTTGAACAACCAAAATCAAAGGACCGTAATAACAAAGTCTGAATAATTGGGACCTTTGATATCGCAGCCAAACCAATACCTGAGATTTTGCAGAGGTTTTGGCCCATATCAACGCAAGACCCACTGACAGGAGATCTAGTAGATTAAAAACCCACAATTACATATTGGAGAGGGTGCAACTTGGGGGACTTCCTTGTGCACAACCATTATCTACCACCAAGACCCCCAAAGACTTGACTAACATGTGAGGTTAACGGTACCTATAGATGTGGAACTTGCAAGGCCTGTCAGTTCATTTGTGTATCTAAACATTTTACTTGTAACATCACAGGGAGAACATACAAACTCTCAGGCTTTTCAGATTGCAAGACACAGAGAGTTATTTATCAATGCCCTTATACATATGTGGGCAAAACATGCAGACAGTTGAGATGATGTGTTCTGGAACATCTATGGGATATAGAATATAAAAAGGACACTTCTATTGCAAGACATATGAGTGCGGTCCATGCGAGTTACCCCAGAGACCTTTCATTTTCAGTGTTGGAGATAGTGACACCCAGGGTAGGACTGGGAATAAAAAGTAGCCCTAGCACAAAACCCCCACCAGCCCACATACAATATCCACTTACAAAATTTACCTTGGTCACGCACCTCACCACTTTCTAAAATAACAGCACTATAACCAGGAACAAAAAAGAAAAAATGGCACAGAGAAACCCCCCATTACAGTGTCAGGGACAGGTATACACTCTCTTGACAATCAGGGACAAGTCTATGCTTCCACTATAAAAGCTCCAATATAACCTACAACACCGCCATATAGACACCATATAGTGGTCATATACTAGTTCAGGTCACATCACATGACTGTGAATACAGCATTGATCCAACACAGAAGTATAATAACCCCTGACATCAGTGACTCAGAAGACGTCATCACTGATGGGAGTTGTTCTCTTCACCTTTTCTTCTCCATCGGGCTAAACCTCCATGATGTCTTCTCTGATGAGTCATTCTCTTCCCTTTTTTTTCTCCGTCTGGCACAGAATGCAATGATGTCTTCTCCCTGCCACTACTCGTCCCTGTAGAATTTACCACAAAACATCTTAGACTCCTCTCTTTTCCAGCACTTCCCTATGAAATCCCACTTCTGTACAAACTCCCCATCCATAGAGCCCCAAATAGTAATAGTGCCCCCTTTGGTGCCCCACACAGTAATTGTATCCCAAAAAGTGAAAGCGCCCTTAGCCAATTATAGGACTCCATTTGTAGGTAGGTCCCCATGACATAGAACGTCTCCACCCCATAGCACTTGAGACCTTGTATCACTAACAAGTCACATGACACCGTGGAGAGAAAATGGCAAATCTGGCACAATTTTCCCATTTTCACTTATGGGTGTACTCACTTTAGTTGCCAGCGGTTTAGACATTGATGGCTGTATATTGAGTTATTTTGAGGGAACACCAAATTTATACTGTTATACAAGCTGTCAACTGACTACTTTACATTGTATCAAAGTGTCATATGTTCAGTGTTGTTTCATGAAAAGATATAATACAATATTTACAAATATTCACTTTTGTTATCCCTGCTGCATATACGCTGGAAAGAAGTGACAGGTAACTTCTTTCCCCTGGTGTTCAATACGTGTCAGGGAGGACGGAGGTAATCATAGCTCTCTATGATTACAGTGCGCATTTACACCTTAAAATAAGCCATGTGAACATACCCTACAAGTGATTGGTAGATAGTAAACTCGCTATATATTCCATCCCATAGCTTCACCAGTTGCATGTGGAGATCAAGTATGAAAGATGCAATGGATATGCTTCAGGTAGTTTACTGACTGTACTTTCAGAGATGACATATAGAGGTCAAAACAAATTCTCTTCTCCAGCTGTGTGTAACATGTCTGGTCAAAATGGAGATACAGCAGAAATGTGACAGGCTGTGACCTCACAGAACAGGAGTAACAGAAAGCAAAGGCATATGGGAATTACATCATTAACATCTTACATAACCTTTTACAAACAGTGGCCACAGGGTGACAGTAAAACACATTAACCCCTTAACGACCTTGGGCGTATCCATACGTCCAGGTCGTTTGGGGGTTAACGCACCTGGACGTATGGATTCGTTCCTATGAGGATCGGCGCGACACTCTAAAGCAGGAGTTCGCTGCGATCTGCGCGGGGTGTCAGCTGTATATTACAGCTGACATCCCGCACCATCGGCCCCGACCCAGATCGCTCCGGGGGGGGGGGGCGGTATAACCCGTAATTATGCGACAATCGGTCGCAATAACTAAGAGAGGGGGCGAGGAGGAGATCGTCTCTGCGGTCTCTGTCGGCGGAAGCAGCGCACGGATCGCACGATCCGTGCAGCTCCTGCCCTCTGACAGACAGCACGGAAGGCAGAGAATGCCTTCCGGGTTGTCTGTGACGTCACGGCCCGGCATCGTGACTGACAGTTGTCATAGGAACCAGTCATAGCAACAAGCTATGCACTGATTCCTATTGAATGAGAGATCTAAAGATCTCTCATTCATATCCCCTATGGGGAAAAGTAAAATAAAAAATGTGAAAAAGTGAAAAAAAGTAAAAAAAAGTGAAAACATGTAAAACACATACACGAAAAATAAAATAAAAATTACGTACACCGCACTTTTCCCTTTACAAATCCATCGCCCAAAAAAGATCAAAAATAAAAAATACCCATATTTGTATCGCATGCGTATGACCTGCCTATAAATCTGTCATGTTAACCCGTACGGTGAACGCCGTAAAAAAAAAAAAAAAAAAACAATCACAGAATTAAGATTATTGTTCATCCCGCAGCACATAAATGGAATAAAAGCGATCAAAAACTCCTATAAACTCCAAAGTTGTACCAATTAAATGTCAGTTCATTCCGAAAAAAAAAAGTCCTTATACAGCTCTGTATATGGAAAAATAAAAATGTATAGCTCTCAGAAGATAGCGATGCATAATATTGTTTTACACACTAAAAACACTTTTTCTTTTTTTTAAAGTGCTTCAACATAAAAAAAAAACTATTAAATAGGGTATCGCCATAATCGTAGCGACCAAAGAGTAAAGCTAACTTATCACAGATACTGCACGGTGAGCCCTGTTAAAAATAAAAAATAAAAAACACTACTAGGATTGCAGTATTTTTCTTCACCCTGGCCTCCAAAAAATGGATTTAAAAGCAATCAAAAGCCTTGTCCCCAAAAAATGTTACTAATAAAAACGTCAACTCATCTCGCAAAAAACAAGTCCCTACACAGCTCCAAGCACAGAAAAATTTAAAAGTTATGGCTCTCAAACTATGGTGATGCAAAACCGTATTTTCCTGTTTGAATAAAAGTGTTTTTATTGTATAAAAGCAGTAAAACATAAAAAAATATACAAATTGGGTATCGGTGTAATCGTATTGACTGGCTGAGTAAAGCTACCATGTCATATATACCGTACAGTGACCGCTATAAAAAATAAAAATAAAAAACACTACCAAGATTGCTGTATTTTGTTCAAAACATCTCACAAAAACCTTAATAAAAAAGTGAACATAGCATCATATGCACCACATAATGGTACCATAAAAAACTTCAACTCATCCGCAAAAAACAAGCCCATACACAGCTCTGCACACAGCAAAATAAAAAAGTTATGGCTGTCAGAATAGGACAACATAAAAACGCAATTTTTTATAGACGTATTTCTACTGTGTAAAGTAATAAAACAGAAAAAACTATATAAAATCTATATCATTGTAAGTGTACCGACCCCCATAGTAAAGTTATCACATCATTTACACTGCACGGCGAATGCTGTAAAATTGAAACTCAAAAAACAATGACTGAACTGCGTTTTTCCCCCCATTTTCATTGCCCAATGCTAAAAAAAAACTATGGAACACCTGTGCATCCAAAATGCACAGTACACCCCTAGATGAGATCCCTGATGGGTGTTGAATCCAAAATGGGGCGACTTCTGGAATGTTTCGCCTGTTCTGCTACTTTGGGGGCTTTGCAAATGCGACATGGCCCCACCAAAATCTGCGTTCCAAAAGCCAAATAGCTCTCCCTCCCTTATACGCCCTGCCATGCGCCCACACAGCAGTTTACACCCACATGTAGGGTATTGCCAAACTTGGAAGAAATTGCTTAACAAAGTTTTACGGTTCTTTTTTCCAGGATTCCTTGTATATGTGAAACATTTTAAGCTAAAATTGCAGATTATTGGAAAAAATTTTTTTTTACTTTTCACAGCCTTATGCTAAAAAAAATTTGTGAATCACCTGTGGGGTCTATATACTCAATGCACCCCTGGATATATTCCTTAAGGGGTGTAGTTTCCAATATGTGGTCTATTTAGGGGTGTTTATTAAGTTTTAGCACCTTAGGGTGTCCCAAACCGGAAATGGCGCTAAATAAAATCGTATGAAAAGGAGACCTCAGAGTCGGTAGGTGCTCCTCCTATTCTGGGCTTATGGTTGAGCCAAATACTGCACTATGGCCACATATGGGATATCTCTAAAAACTGCAGACCTGGGGGAATTGATATTAAGTTGCATTTACCTAGTCACATTTACCGTATTCCAGTGAATAATGGATAAATATTGAAAATCTGCAAAAAAAGTGAAATTTTGAAATTTCACCTCCACTTGCTTTAATTTCTGTGAAAAGGGTTATCAAACTTCCTATAATAGTGTTGTAAATACGTTAAGGGGTTAGTTTCTTAGATGGCATTATTTATGGGGGTATCTAACATGCAGGCCCCTCAAAGCCACGTCAGAACTGGAGTGGTCCCTAAAAAAATGTATATTGCAAATTTTTCTGAAATTGTGAGAAATTACTACTAAATTTCTAAGCCCTCTAATGTCGTAAAAAAAAAAAAAGACATTTAAAAAATGATGCCAACCTATAGTGGACATTATGGTAGATGCTAGTTATAAACTATTTTGTGGTGAATAATTATCTGTCTTGCACGCAGAAATTTTGCAACTTTCAAAATGTTTCCCAATTTTCATGAAATTTTGATATTTTTCACAAACAAACAAGGATTGTATGGATAAAAATTTCTTACTAACTTAAAGCACAATGTGTCACGAGAAAACAATCTGTGAATCACATGGATAGGTAAAAGTGTCAAAAAGTTATTCTCACATAAATGGACACATGTCAGATTTCAAAAATAGGGCTGTGTCAGGAAGGTCAAAACAGGCTGGGTCCTTAAGGGGTTAAACATAGTATAAATCAGATATAACATTGAATACACATATAATAAACGGGTCCCAATTGTGAGCCATAGCTGGGAATGTACACTCCCCATCTATTTACTGATATTATGGAGTAATGTCCATCTGGTGTTCCAGAGAAGATTCTGGAACCTGAAAAACAAACATTCAAACAACCACAACAATAACTGGGATGGGTGGACAAGAAAAGTCAAATAGTGAATATGCCTAGTCAATAGTGCAGGCAACTGTTCTTGGGATAGTCAATCAAAACTTCTTTGAAGGTTCCTTCTGGTATGACTGTGACTCACTTTTCAGTGGGCAATCTCAGATATAAGCCTGATACAGGACTTGTAGTTGCCTTCCCTTGTGGTGGTTGCTTCCACTTTACAAACCTTACCACTAGGAACAATCTTTGGGATGAATGCCATGGGCCAGGCATTTCTTTCCATCTTCCGATCCTTCAAGAGAACAGTTGGGTCTGACACTCTGCCATTTTCTTTGTTCTTAAAGAAGAGTTAAATATTTATTTTTATATCTGCTCCAGAAGCAATTGGCCAAATGTTGAACACGTTTCCACCATTTCTGATATAAATTACAGGATGTACAGTGCCAAGCAAAAGGGTAACAATGTTTTGACTTTCAGACTCCAGTTCTCACTATCCACTACAGTTTTGAACGTGAGACTATCATCATCTTATAGACGATCATCCTGGCTATCTCATACATCAATTTGACTTGCAACTATTTAGCATATGCTTAGTTATGCAGATTCTTGTCATGTAACTGCATTGTTACTATTTTGCTATTTTCTGGTGGTGGAACAATTATTTTCTTCTCGTATACTACAAATTACAGCCTGTTCTCAAACTCCCTAATAGCTCAGTGTGTTATTAGGTTGATTCCCAAATGAAAGGTCACTGATTCGAATTGAGGAGCAGCCATGAAGAAGATTCCCCAAGAAAGGAGAAACAGCATCATCCCGCTCATCATCTCTTGGCCAAGACAATTGCCAAACTGCATTATAAGAGTGCCATGACAGCTGGAAGAATATTAAAAGAAGTCCTTGCATTTATTCCAAAGCCAAGAGGTGGACGTCCAGGCTAAATATCGAAGTCAACAAGTTGACTCATCACAAGGTCTATGTAGCATTTCGAGGCTTTATTAAGGCAAAACAAAACTGTACATGGAACATAAGAGAATCCTTGAAACATGTTCAAGGTAGGTAAGTAGTTCCTTGGGACCAAGGAGGTGGACACTCAACCTACCGCAGTCAGGGAAGTAAGGACTAGGCCTAGATACAGGAACCACAGTCAGAGGGATGAGAAAAGTCCAAGAGGGCAGGGCCTAGGGGTCACGGACAAGGAAACTGCAGATGAAGACAGGAGGGATATGGACCAGCAATGGGACTGGGGAACACAGCACAACTAGGAGGGACAGCACGGGTATACAACACCGCCAGGAGGAACAGCACAGGAACAGGACGCCGCAAGGAGGAACAGCATAGGAACACAACACTGCCAGGAGGAACAGCACAGGAACTCAACACTGCCAGGAGGGACAGCATCGGAACACGGCACCGCCAGGAGGAGCTGCACGGGTAACACGCCACCGCCATAGGAACATGCCACCGCCAGGAGTAACTCCACAGGGACATGGCACAAACAGCAGGAACTCCAAAGGAATACGGCACAGACAGCAGGAACTCCACAAACACAGCACAGACAGGACTCTGAGGGGGTTGAGGGAGTGCCCGCAGGGCCCTTTGCCCAAAAATCAATAAACAGGGCATGACTGTTTGTAGGAAGTGCCTTTTATAGGAGTCAGCAGGAGAGGATAAACTGCATTGGGTTTGGAAAAAATTTTAATGTTGTTTACGGATCACGACGCGGTCCCCCGGCCCCGGACCGCCTTTGGGGTTGTGCCTTTTATTGTACTTTTGCACATCAAAGAAGGGTTTAGATGGCACAAAATGAGGGAATACAAATTTTTAAGAAAAGGTAGGGAGGGAAAAAATCCACGTCGGAAAAAAAATAGCTCTTCAATTGCTGGAGGCGGTGCTCAGTCCCCTGCAGCAATATTCCCAAATAATAGCTTGAAGAGTTTAAAAGGGCGGCATCACCAATTCCCTTTCAGCAGCCCTTTTCTTTATTTCATTAAAAGCTAAAAACCGGAGGGGAAAAGGAGGAAAAAAAAAACCCAACGGGCGTTTTTTGCCCTTGGCTTTTCAAGGGTGTCGGGGGGAAATGACGTAACCCGTTTATAAACCCGGTTTTTTTCCCTCATCACAAACTAAATGGCAACAAAAATTTTTTATAAAAATTTAAAAAACTTTTCCCACAAACCAATACCCTTACATTTTCAAAATTATATTTTTCAGCTGGGGTATGATCAGGTTCGAAGGAGTTAAGTGCGGCGAAGACGAGCTACGAAAAAGGTTAAAAATGAAGCTCAATGGTGTGCATTTTAGAGAAAGTGGGCAAAAAATTGATTCCCCCATTTCAGAATGAAATAAAGGAAAGGGGAAAAAGGGGTAAGTTTGTGAGAGACAAAATGGATTTTGACCAAACAAAATATTTCCCGGGAAGGAACAACAACAGCAAAAGAAAAAAAAGACGTTTAAGTTTAATAGAAGAAAAACACTTTCTAAGAAGCAGACGGATTACTGGACGACGGACTCCGGCTCTGATTCTAGTTGCAATGAGGATAAAAAAAAGGAAAATACAGCGACTCAATTGATGGGAGAAATTGGGTGGCCCACATCACCTGGCCCTTTAGGCGGAGAGTCCCCCGGGAGGTGGCCGTAAAAAGAAAAAACAAATCCTCCGAAATGGGGGTGGGTTCAAGAGGAAGCAGGTCCTTGGAGGAAGAAAGAGGTGCCTGCTCCTCGAGTTTCCACAGATCGGCAGGGGGTTGAGTGGCACCAATGTTGTAAATTTATCACAAAACCACCTTAAGTTCAGGGGCATTGTCCTTGTTATCCAAGGGTTTAAATTTTTGTCTTTCTAACAAATTTGATGTATGCCAATTTGAGATAGATCTGGAGAAATCTTTACGCAAATTGAATCTCTATAAAATATATAAAAACAAACAATCCAGGAAGGTGAGATCCCCAGGAAGAGGAGTCAACTATTGGTAAATTGGGTTTCTTTATGGAAAGCGATGTGTCTAGTGCAGATCGTGAAGTCATATCTGATTTACTGGATCTTCTTGAAGTTGATATGGAGGAGGGTGGTGAAATAGAAGCATTAAGAGAACAATTTTGTGGTGGAGTTAAGAGTTCTTTTTTTCCCCCCTTGTCACCGGGCTCATCCCTATCTAATTTTATGAGAGCTGTGTATAGGGATGTAAAAGCGCTTATATCCCCAGAAGTGTCATTTAATCTCACTAGTAATGAATGGGAGGCTCTGAAAGAAATGAAGAGTAATGGCGATGTGATAATCCCCTGCCCAAGGGGGGAAATTATTTTTTATAATGGACAGAGAGTATTATGTATCTGAAGCAAAGCGGCAATTGGAAGATATTGGGACATATAAAAAATTAGTAGCAATCCATGTCAGATGTTATCTAAGTGGTTTACGTACTTTGTTAAATAAGGGAAGTCGATTGGTTTTTTTTTTTCAAAACGATTGCAGAAAAATAAAATTTCCCTTTAAAGCCATCTAAGCCTAATTTGGTATTTCCTCCCAAAAATCACAAGTCAATGAAAAATCCCCCCGGTCGCCAATTGTGGCAAGTAGAGGATCTGCACTGAACCATTATCCCAATACTTAGATTGGCTATTGAGCCCCAAATATTATCAAATGTTCCCCATATCTATTAGATCAAAGGCATTATTGAAAACTTTGAAAAATTTTTCCCGGTATCCAAGATTTTAGACTGGCAACTATAGACCCGTTGTCAGTCTTTATACTAAAAATTTGACATGTGGATGGAATAAGGGCTGTGAGGTTTATTTCTCGATGAACAGACAAGAATGCAGAGCAGGTTGATTTTATTTTGGGAAACACTAGATTTTGTTCTAAGACATAATGCCTTTGATTTGGGGACGATTGGTATGTGCAGAGACCGGAACGGCCCATGGGACGCCGGTAGCCCCCACTTTTTCTAATCTTTTCTAGCCTGCTGGGGGGAGAAGTGTGTCTATATGTAAGTAACCCATATGTTAAATATATAGCGCACTGGACACGCTTTATTGACGATATTCCCGATAGTGTGGTCAGGATCTGAATCCCAGGGTTTTAGGATTTTGTGGCCTATATTAACAACAATGATTAAACATGGAATTTACATCTAATTTTGGAGGTTAAATCGCTTGTTTTTTTGGATATTTAGATTACCTTGTTTGACGTTAAATGTTGGGCAAAAGGATACAGAAAAATGACACTACTAACTCTCTGTTTACAAATTTCAATAGTTTTCATCCGGACCATATTAAAAGATCTTTGCCATATGGGGCAGTTTTTAGATTAAGACGTAACAACAGTGAGTATCATGATTTCCTGGAACAAATCATTAGAATTGGCGGATCGATTAAGAGATAGGGGCTATAATGAGCAACTGATCTCTGAAGCATTTACTAAAGCTATTAAAACATGATAGACATAAATTATTATTTGGTGGTAGAACAAGGAGAAAATGTGATGATCAATCTTTTCCTTTAGTATAAAAATGTCCCATTTTAATTAATAGAGCAATAAGAATTTAAATTGGCACATCTTGGAGTTTAGATTTGGAGTTGCAAGAAAAAAACTAGGGGAAACCCTATTGTAACATTTAGGAATGCCACAGCTTACGGGGTGAACTGGTCCTTGGAAGTCTGAATAGCGGTCAAAAGAATAGAAATAAACTGGTTAGAGAAGTGTTCCCCTAGAAAGGGAATTTTAAATGTGGATCTTGCTGTTCTGTAGTAAAATGTTGTAGGAAAAACGTACAGATAGGAGCAGTAACCCCATATTGTGAAGGACCTGATTACATCCCACTAATTTGTGGTGTATGTTTTATGGTGTAACTGCGGTTTCTTCTAATAGGCAAAATGATTTTTCTCCCATTTATTGGATACGTGAACATCTCTACTCTGTTAAGACAAGGAAGGGTGCCCCTAAATTTATAACACACATGCATGAAGTACACGGAGGTGACACGTCCGGTATTCTTTTTGCCGGAATTCAGAGGGTCCTTCCGTCAGATGCAGTAATAGATCGAGAAACATGACTCTTGCAAGCAGAAGCTAGATGGATTTTGCGTACTGATGCCTTGGGATTAATGGGGCTAAATGATAGAAACGATTTCTCTTCATTTTTATAATTATAAGTGTCTTTGTATATTTTGTGATAATGTAATGTATTGTGTTTGTGGGATAAGTTGTTATTTTGATAAAGATATTGTTGCCATTTAGTTTGTGATGACGGCACAGACGGGATATAAGACGTGGCTACGTCATTTCTCCCGACACACCTTCATAGTACTTGCCTGTCCTGTCCTGTTCTGTTGCTTCCTGGAGTCCTGTGTGTGCTCTGTGCCTCCTAGGGCGCGTGTGCTGCAGCTTCCTGCCTTTTATAGATAACTTGTCTCTGTCTACTTCCTCTTGACCTGTGACCCCTGACTATAAGAGGGAGTTCCTGCCTCTGCTCTAGGTCAGTGCATTGCAGTCTCATGCTGAGTCCATCTTGAGCTCCTGCCAGTGTCTCTGGACTTAAAGGGGTTGTCTCGCTACAATGATTGGGTTTTAATTAAAAGATCTTTAAAAAACAAGCAGCTTTGCAATATATGTTCATTACAAATGTCCTACTGATTTTGAGTTATCCCTGTTAGTAGTAGTGCATCAGCTTCTGAAATCCCTATAGCAGCTGACCTGTTGATCTTTATCTCACTGGCTGCCAGTGCTGATGACTCATCTGTTTCTGAATACAGGTCAGAGCACAGAGCCCCTCCCACACAGTATGTGTGTAGCTGGATTAACCCTGTGTGTGCCTGCTCCCTCCTGCTCTCTACACAGATTGAGGAGAGCAGAGATGAGGCTGATCTGTAGTCAGTAGATGTGACAGCAATGAAGTGTGTTACTATAATCATGATGTGTCTGTGGAGCTGTGATTATACTAATAGAACAGATCAGGGGAGCATGTGAATGGTTCATGCTCTGCTGTATTAGTGACACATCCTGATTATAGTAACTCACTTCATAGCTGCCCTGTGTCTGTTCTGACAGGGTTTGTTTGTTGTTGCTTGAGATGTAGAGATTTGTATGCTAAGCAGGGGGTATAGGAACACTTGCATCCCCCCTGCTCTGCTATTAGCATACACAGCTTCACAGACCTCTCCACACTCATAGATCAGCCCTCTCCTGTCTCCTGTCTCTGTGGAGCTGACAGTGCAGCTGATCTAGCAGTGAGCAGCCTGCAGCAGAACTAGGCAGGCACACACAGGGTTAACTCTGGCAGCAAACCCCCTCGCCCTCCCCCTGCTGTATAGAAGTTATGGAGGAGAGCGTTCTGTGTGCTGAGGGGAGGGGGGAAGAGGGAGGAGAAGAGGCAGACAAGAAGCACGCCCCTAAATTCAAAAATCCTTTGCTGCCAGACACTTTGAAGTAGGCTGAAAGCTTATAATGAGACAACTCCTTTAACCCTGGAGATGCTGGTCCAGTTTCTGTGTCATCTGAGCTCCTGACCATCTGTCTGTCTCCTGTTGTCATGTCTGATGTCTCTGCACCTGTCCTGTGTCCTGCCTTGGCACCTGTTCCTTATCTACTGTATCCTGCCGTGTCACCTGTTCAGTATCTGCTTTATCCTGATGTATCCTGCTGTGTTCCTGTGTACGTTTTACCTGCCTTGCATATGTTTTACTATGTTTCTGTCCTGCACCTCGGCTGTCACCGCAGGTAGCCACGTCAGGGGTAGCGACCTGGGGGTCCTCGCAAGCTAAGTCCGTTCCACTTTGCGGCGGGCTCCGGCGAAGACCAGGGGCCCCCTTAGACTCCGCTCCCTGGCGTGGTCCCATATATCATCTTGCCTGTGGTGATCACAGTGGATCCACATCCGGATGTCAGCGGTCGGCGCTTCGGTGTACGTTTGTCATCGCCCGACCGTTACAGAATGGACTGACCATGGATTCCGCCGTGGTGATCTTGCCTATGTTTTTCTTCTGCTACCTGCTGTCTGTCTGTCTGCTGGCTCATGGTTCGCCCAGAGTGTCTGTCTGTCCGCTGGCTCATGGTTCGCCTACAGTGACTGTCTGTCCGCTGGCTCATGGTTCTCCCAGAATGTCTGTCTGTGCGCTGGCTCATGGTTCGTCCAGAGTGTCTGTCTGTCCGCTGGCTCATGGTTCGCCCAGAGTATCTGTCTGTCCGCTAGCTCATGGTTCGCCCAGAGCGTCTGCACCCGTGCCCGCTAGCTCATGGTTCTCCCAGAGCGTCTGCACCCGTGCCCGCTGGCTCATGGTTCGCCCAAAGCGTCTGCATCTGTGCCCAGTGGCTCATGGTTCGGCCAGAGCGTCCAGGCCCGCCATTAGGGGGGTACAGGTAGTACAGGTGTATGGGGCCCGGCTGGCCTGTGAAGAATGGGGGGGGGCCCGTGGCCGCCGGCAGTTAACTCCCCCTTGCTTCACAGCAATGGTAGAGAGAATAGGCAATCAGCCTGTTCTCACTACCATGTCCGCTGTTTATACGTCAATTATGGAGGGGGGACTTTAAGTGGGGCCCACACACATGTGAGGGGCCCGTGCTCCGCCTCTGTATCCCAGCTGCGGGCCGCTCCGTAGGTGTACATACATAGCATAGGCAATTTCAGTGTAAATACTCTCCTCCTCCTCCGTGCTGAACAGGAGCAGCCGGGCCCCCTCCTCCATCTGTTCGCGGCCGCATCAGTGAGACTCCGCGCACAGGTGGCTCCTCCTCCCGCTGGGGGGGCGGTTTTAAATTAGAGAGTCCCCGCCTTGTGGGTGGAGTCCGCGATGCGGCGCGAACAGATGGAGGAGGGGGGCCGGCTGCTCCTGTCTCAGCACGGGGGAGGAGGAGAGTAAGTTACACTGAAATTGCCTAGGCTTTTGTATGGAAACACCTACTGAGCGGCGCGCAGCTGGGCCAGAGATGCGGAGCACGGGCCCCTCACCTGTGTGCGGGCCCCTCTCAACGCCCCCCCTCTCCTGCGCTGGGGGCCCCTGGAAAAGCCCCCCTGTCTCCAGCGCTGTGGGGCCCCTGGAAAAGCCCCCCCCTCTCCAGCGCTGTGGGGCCCCTGGAAAAGCTCCCCCCCCTCTCCCGCGCTGTGGGGCCCCTGCAAAAGCCCCCCCCTCCCCCGCGCGGTGGGGCCCCTGGTAAATCCCCCCTCTCTCCAGCGCTGTGGGGCCCCTGGAAAAGCCCCCCCTCTCTCCAGTGCTGTGGGGCCCCTGGAAAAGCCCCCCCTCTCTCCAGCGCTGTGGGGCCCCACTCAAAGCCCCCCTCTCTCCAGCGCTGTGGGGCCCCACTCAAAGCCCCCCCCCTCTCCAGTGCTGTGGGGCCCCTGGAAAAGCCCCCCTCTCTTCAGCGCTGTGGGGCCCCTGGAAAAGCCCCCCTCTCTTCAGCGCTGGGGGGCCCCTGGCAAAGCCCCCCCTCACTTGAGCGCTGTGGGGCCCCTGGCAATGCCCCCCCCCTCTCTTCAGCGCTGTGTGGCCCCACTCAAAGCCCCCCCCCTCTCTTCAGCGCTGTGGGGCCCCCGGCACAGCCCCCTCTCTCCAATCATGTGGGACCCCTCTCAAAGCCCCCCCCTCCAGCCATGTGGGGTCCCATGATGCTGGGGGAGAGGGGGGCCCCACACAGCTGGGGGGCATTGAGCAGGGCCCCACATGATTGGAGAGAGGAGGGCTTTGGCAGGGGTCCCACACGGCTGAAGGGGGACTCCATTCATCTCAGGGGCCCAGCATCCCGTTTAAAAAGAACCTGCGCTCCGTGTCTTAGTTGCGCTCAATAGCTTCACATAGAGGGGGGGCTTGAGGAAAAATCTCCACATGGCTAGGGGACTTGAGCAGGTCCACACGGTGAGTGAGTGGGGCCCCACTCAAGTTCTCCGACTACCTACCTACCTGGCTATCTACCAATGAGTGGCCCACTACCTACCTGGCTACTTATCTATCTACGGGGAGCCCACTAGCTACCTATGGGAAGGGGCCTATATAACTAACTACTTATGGGGGGTTATATACACCTAACTACCAGGGCACTAAGGGGGTAATTATTACCTTTTTGGGCACTATGGATGGGGAGTTTGTACATAGGGAAGACATAGGTGGAGGAAAATAAAAATGAGGGAATCTCAGATGTTTTTGTTGTAAATTCTGCAGGGACGAGTGGTGGCCGGGAGAAGTCGCCATGGCGGTCTGGACTGGATGGAGAAGAAAGAGAAACGTGAACAACTCATCAGCAGGATGTCACCTGTGTGTCACAAGATGTAACTGCACTGTGTGCACTTGTATCTACCACTATATGGTCACTGTATGGAAGTATTATTGCTCTTGGTGTAACGGCTTATATTTAGTAACAGTACAGTGGGATTATTTAGTCTCTCTATGGTGGAAATTGGTGATGATGTGGTGAATTATTTGGGTTTTTTGTATATTGTTATTTTTGTATTGGTCTGGGTATACTGGTTTAGTCAGTAACATTATAGTGGTGAGATACAGTGATCATGTGGCGGTAATCGCTGGCCCTTGTATACATACTGACTTGCACAATAAAAAAACTGTATTTTGAAAAATTCAACAAGGGAAATGAATCCAAAAAAAAATGGTGCAAAAAGCGTTTTTATTTTTTTGGTGGACTGGTAGGGGGCGGGGTTGATAGGGGGCAAAATTGGTAGGGGGGGGGCCCCCGATGCTTCAGCTGTATGGGGCCCTGAAATTTCTGATGGCGGCCCTGAGAGCGTCTGCACCCGTGCCCGCTGGCTCATGGTTCACCCAGAGCATATGCACCCGTGCCCGCTGGTCATGGTTACCCCGATCATCTGCCCCTGCCCGCTGGCTCATGGTTCGCCCGAGCGTCTGCACCCGTGCCCGCAGGCTTCGGTTGCACGAGCGTCTGCACCCCGGGCCCCGGGCCATGGGTTTGCCCAGAGCGTCCGTTGCTTTGCCATGGTTCCGCCCCCGGGGTCCGTTGCCCAGCTCATGGTTCCCCCCCAGGCGTCATTGCCTCGCTCAGGTTCCGCCCCGAGCGTCAGTTGCCTTGCTTGGTTCCCCCAGAGCGTCAGTTTCCCAGCTCATGGTTTTCCGCCCGAGCATCTGTTGCCTAGCTCATGGGCCAGCCCCGAGATTCGTCGTTGCCTAGCTCATGGTCCAGCCCAGACGTCCCCTGTTGCCTGTCATGGTCTAGCCCCGAGCGCCGTTGTTGCCAGCCATGGTCCAGCCCAAGCGTCCGTCTGTTTGCCTAATCATGGTCCAGCCCCGAGCGTCCGCTGTTGCCAGCTCATGTCCGCCCAGAGCGTCCATCTTTCCCTCATTCCCCCCTCCCCCCCTTTTACCATGGCCCCCCCCAGAGGCCATCTGTTGCCTTCTGTCCAGCCCAGAGCGTTCCCCCTGTTCCCCGCTCATGGTCCCGCCCAGAACCCCCCGTTGCATAGTCTGGTCCCCCCCCAGAGCCTCCCTTGCCTAGCTCATTGGTCCCGCCCTAGCTATTACCCTGCTCATGGGCCGCCCAGACCCTTTTGCCTCTCATGGCCTGCCCCAGGCCTCCAAATTTACTGTTCATTTGGGGCCGCCCCCAGGGGCTTCCGGGTCTATTGCCTTTCCGGTCCCGCCCGAGCGTCCGGTTGCCTAGTCAGGTCCAGCCCCGAGCACCCTCTGTTTTTCCTAGCTCTGGTCCCCGCCCCCGAGCGTCCGTCTGTTGCCTGCTCTGGGCCAACCCAGAGCGTCCGTCTGTTTTCCTAGCTCTGGTCCAGCCCAAGCGTGTTTGTTGCCTACTCGTGGGCCAGCCCAGAGGGTCCGTCTGTTTGCCTAGCCCGGGGGCCAGCCCAGAGCGTCCTCTGTGCTGTCGTGGGCCAGCCCCGAGGGTCCGTCTGTTCTAGCTCTGGTCCCCGCCCAACGTCCTTGTTGCCTAGTTTGGTCCAGCCCCAAGCGTCCATCTGTTTCCCAGCTATAGGTCCCGCCCCAGAGCTCCGTCTGTTGCCTAGCTATGGGCCCGCCCAGAGCCCCCGTTTCTACTATGGTCCCGCCCCAGGGCCCAGTCGCCTACTCATGGTCCCCCCTGAGCCCCCCATTGCCTGCTCATGTGCCGCCCAGAGCCTCGTTTGCCCCCCGCCATGGTCTGCCCCCCGGCGTCCGAAAACCTTTTTTGCTTTCCCCCCCTGAGTTCCCCCCCGTTTCTTGCCCGGTTCCCGTTTTTTTCCTCCCCGTGCCCTCCTTAACTAGGGGGTCCCCTTTACTGGCTATCATAAAAACCCCCTTTCCTTTGGGTTTTGGGTTTGCCCCCGTAGAAGTTGCGGGCCCCCTGACCCATGGAACTCCATGTTTTGTAATTTTTGGGGGGGGAGGAGGGGGCTTTTGGGGGGGGGGTACTGTCAGGACACGCCGGGGTCCCCCCCGCCCTGGGGCCGCCTGGTGTTGTGCCTTTTATAGTATTGCCCGCCCGTTCCCCGTTTGTTTTCTTCCTGGGGCCGTGTGCCTCTGTGTCCCAGGGCCCCCCCGCGTGCGCTATGCCTTTTTGGGGACTCGTCTTTGTTACTTCCTCTTGACCTGTGGGCCCCTGACTAAAGAGGAAGTTTTCCTGCCTCTGCTCTGGATCAGTTTTTCATTGCCGGTTTTTATGCTGGTCCTCTTGACTCCCGGCCCCTGTCCCTTTTGGACCTTAACCCCGGAGTGCTGGGCCAGTTTCTGGTATTACTCCTGACCATCTGTCTTCTCCTGTTGTCATGCTGTTTCCTCTGACCTTTCCTTGTCCTGCCTTTGGACCTGTTCCCTTCCTATGATCCCCGCCCTTGTCACCTGTTCAGTACCTGCTTTATCCTGATGTATCCTTCTGTGTTCCTGTGTACGTTTTTAGTGCCTTGCCCTAAAATTTTCCTAGTTCCTGTCCTGCCCTCGGGGTCACCGAGGAGCCACGTTAGGGGGAGCACCCGGGGGGGCCCCCCAAGCTAAGTCGTCCCCGTTTGCGAGGGCTCCCGGGGGAAGACCAGGGGGACCCCTTAGACTCCCCTCCCTGGTGTGGTTCCTATATTAATCTTGCCGCGGTGATCCGTGGATCCACACCCGATGTCAGCAGTCGGGCCTTCGGCGTGTTTGTCATCGCCCGCCTTCAAATGGGGCTACCATGGATTCCCCCCCCTGGGGGATCTTGTTTTTTTCCTGCACCGCCCGTCGTTTTTTCCCCTGGTCATGGTTTCGCCCCGAGTGTCTGTCTGTCCGCTGGGTCATGGTTGCCCAGAGTGTCCCCGTCTGTCCCCGGGCTAGGTTCGCCCCAGAGTCTGTCTTGTCCCCGGTTGGCGCCCAGGTTTGCTGTTTCCGTGGCCTTTGGGTTGCCCCGGGGTTTTTTTGTGGGGCTCTGGTTTCCCCGAGTGTCTGTCTTCCGCTGGCTCTGGTTCGCCCCCGAGTGTCTGTCGTCCGCTGGCTCATGGTTCGCCCCAAATGTTCCCGTTGTCCGCTGGTAAAGGTTCGCCCAGAGTTTTGTCTGTCCCCCTGGCTCATATTCGCCCCCGAGTGGGTTTTCTGTCCCCCTGGTCCATGGTTCGCCCAGAGCGTCGCACCCGTGCCTGTAGTTTTGGGAGCCCCGAGCGTCCGACCGGCCCGCTGGCCCATGTTCGCCCAAGGGTCTTCTGTCCCTGGGTCATAGTTCGCCCAGAGTGTTGTCTGTCCCGCTGGGTCATGTTTTGCCCAGAGGTTCCCCACCCAGCCCTGCTAGGGTTATGGTTCGCCCAGAGCTCTGCCCCGTGCCCCTGTTCCCTAGTTCCCCAGAGCGTCCGCACCCTGCCCGCGGGCCATTGTTTGCCCAGAGCGTCTGCACCCTTTCCCCCGTTCTTTTTCCCCCCAGACGTCTGCACCCGTGCCCCCTGGCTATAGTTTCCCAGGCTTCGCACCCGTGCCCGCTGGCTTTTGGTTCGCACTCTGTACCCTGCCAACCCCTTTAGGTTTTCCCCGTTCATTGGCCTACTCATGGGTTCCGCCCAGAAAATGGCAGTTGGTTTGCCGAAAAGGCTCATGGTTCCGCCCCCTGTTGAAGGGCCCCGGGTCTTTCCCAGCTCATGGTACCCGGCCCCCGTCTTTGATCTCCCCCCCAGGGGGTCTTTGCCAAGCTATGGACCCAATCCCTTTGCCCCTTTACCCCAGGCCCCTCTGTTGCCTTGCTCATGGGCCCCCAGGGCCGTCTGGAGTCAAGGCCCCCCCCCCCCCCCACCCCCCCCTTTTCCCCGCTCATGCGGCCACCCAGAGCCCCGTCTGTTGCCCAGTCATGGTCCAGCCCCGACTCCGTCTGTTGCCTGCATGGTCCAGCCCCAGAGGTCCGCTGTTCCCAGCTCATGGGCCCCGCCCAACTCCGTCTGTTGCCTAGTCATGGCCAGCCAGAGCGTCCCTCTGTTGCCTTTTGGGCCAAGGGTCCGGTCCAGGGACCCCAACGTCCCTCTTTGCCCAGCTCATGTCCACCCAGGGGTCGTCTGTTGCCAGTATGGTCCAGCCCCAAGCGTCCGTCTGTTGCCTATCTGGTCCAGCCCGAGCATCCATCTGTTGCCTAGTCATGGTCCCGCCCAGAGCCTCCGTTGCCTAGTATGGTCCCCCCCAGACCCCCATTGCCCAGTCATGGGCCCCGCCCAGAGGTCCGTTTTCCCATTTTTTTTGCTTTCCCCCCTGAGTCCCCTCCCTTTCTTGCCTTGGGTTTCCCCCTTTGTTTCCTCCCCCTGCACCTCCTTATCTAGGTGTCCCCTTTTCTGGCTATCATACAGCCCGTACCTTGGTTTTGAGGTTGCCCCCGTAGAAGTTGGGCCCTACCTCGTGGAATGCCATGTTTTTGGATTTTGGGGGGGAGGAGGGGGGTTTGAGGGGGGGGTACTGTCACGGATCACGCGCGGGCCCCTGCCTGCGTGTTGTGTCTTCCTAGTACTTGCCTGCCCGTCCTGTTCGTTGCTTCCCCCGGGGCCTGGTGTGCTCGGCCCCCTAGGGCGCGCTTTTCTGCAGCTTACTGTCTTTTATAGGTTTCTTGTTTTCTGTCTACTTCCTCTTGACCTTGGGGCCCCTACTATTAGAAAAAGTTTTTGCCTCGCCCCGGGTCAGTGTTTTCATCTCATGCTGAGCCATCTTGAGCTCCGGGGCCCTGTCTCTGGACTTAAACCCCGGAGATGCTGGTCCAGTTTCTGTGTCATTGAGCTCCTGACATCTTCGTTCCTGTTTTCAGTTGATTCTCTGACCGTCCTGTGTCCCCCCCTTGGACCCGTTCCTTACCTACGTATCCTGCCCTTACCTGTTTAGTACCTGCTTTTTCCGATGTACCTGCTGTGTTTCCCGTGTACGTTTTTACCTGCCTTTCAATGTTTTCTATGTTTCCCGTTCTGCACCTCCCGGGTGCACCGCAGGTGCCCCGTCAGGGGTAGCGGGCCCCCCGGGGGTCCCCCGCAGCTAAAGTCCGCCCCTTTGCGGCAGGCCCAGTGGACCAGGGGCCCCCCTTAGACTCCGCTCCTG
>JAODAL010017732.1:37500-76817 GCA_025379985.1 Phyllomedusa bahiana
GGCGAAGCATAGGCGCAGCGCCGCACAGGCCCATGTCCCCGCCTTCGCCTCATACGCTGGCGAGGCGCGGGGGACTTTACATGTATGTATGAGCGCCGCCCGGCCGTGACATAAATCAGGCGCAGATTCCGCCGGAAAGCTGGCGGAAAACGGCGCCTCGACACGGCGGGATTCATACATGTGGCCCTAAGTTTTTCATGTGAACTAGGAACAGTTCAAAGCTCCTGTGTAAGAAGAGTTGCTGAAGTGAGGAGAGCAGGAGACTCTGGATCCGTAGACATAGGAACAAGAGGTCTTCTGTTGACAATAGCAGAGACCTCAGCTAAGAAGGTAGTTAAAGTCTCATGGGTGAATCTTGAGAAACTCGAGTCCATGAACATAGAGTCCAATATTTTACATGTGATTTCAATCACTTTTTCCCATGAACCACCCATATGAGAAGCATTAGGGAGGTTTAATATCCATGTGCAACCCTTGTTGGCTAGGTAGAGTTTATTTGTAATTCTCATCTTGCACCTTTGATGTTGGTTCCACAATCATATCTCAATTGCTTTACTGGTCCTCTGATGGCAAGAAAGCGTCTTAAAGCATTGATGAAACTAGAAATGACCAAAGACATTGAGACCAATAAAAGTAAATGGTGTCTCAGTGCTTGTCCTATCAGCCGGTAAATCAGGCTTTTGCTGTTGTTGCAATTTTTTCCTTGATTTGTGACATTGAACACAGTTGTGAATTAGGTGAGCAATTTGTCTTTTTGCTCCTACCATACAAAGACCTGCAGCTCTTAAGGCACCTTCAGTGAAATGTCTGCCTTGATGTTTCACTCTTTCATGATCATGCCGTATCAGCAGAGTAGTAACATGGTGATTAATAATGCGAGGATTTCTTTCTGACATCTCCAGCTTGGCCCTGTTTAGGCGACCACTAACCCCCAATATGCCATGAACATCCATTACTGACAATGGGGCAGCTCTTTGGAATATCCTTCTTCTCACTTTTACATTTTATTTCCATGTGAAAAACTCTCTGTTGTACATTACATATCACAATCAACTCACTTAATGAAAGAGGCTTGTGACACCCGTGCCAACCACAACATTCAATGTTAGCGTTCTCAGTACGAAAGCACTGTACATTATGAACTAACCTTGCAATGGTGCATACTAGTTTTAGCCACCTAGAGAAGCATTCAGAGCTATGACAGCCCAAACCAGACCTCTCTTTGTATTTGGTGACAAGGGTACTAACTTCAGGATGAATCTCTGGATTTTTATCAGGGTCATGGAGACAGAAGATGTCTTGAATAGAAGTTTCTTTATTCTCGTTCAGCAGGAACTCTGAATCTGTCAACCAAGAAGAATTCAGAAAGGCACAGATGCTGGCCTGGTGGCACAATCTGCAGTATTTAGATGAGATGGAACATAGTGCTACTGTTCAGGTTTAGAGGATTTTCTAATCCTTTCAGTGTGGTTAGTGACATAGACATTGAAGTGTTTTGACTGTTTGTAGATATAACCAAGAACAACCTTGCGGTCTGTGTAGAATTGGTTGTCATCCACATGAATATCTAGCTCACACTATATAAAGTCTGCAATCTCTACAGCTACAGTTCCATAAAGTTCAAGTCAAGGAATGGTGTGCTCAGGCTTAGGAGCTAATTTGGCTTTCCCAAATACAAATCCAACATGAGCTTTAGGGTGCTTTCACACAGCTCAGTTTGGTGCACTCCATTTAAACTGCCTTTGTTACTAGTAAGCTTCTTTCAGTTGTCTAAATTGTTCAGAAGTGTTTCAAGTGAGTAAGCAATTACTGTGTTTGAAGTCCTATGGGATTAAAACTAAAGGATTACTCACTTTCCAAACAATTTAGGTAAGTGAAAAAAGCTTGCTGGTAATAAAAGCGGTTTTATTGGAATGCAATTAACGTAAAACTGTGTGAAACAATAAAATGCAGTTTTAGCTGAAAATATTTCATTTTTACAAGGAATGCTGGAAAAAAATCAGCTCAAAATTTATTACACAATTTCTTACAAGTTCGGCAATACCCTATATGTGGGTGTAAACTGCTGTTTTGGTGCGAGCATGGGCATACAAGGGAGGGAGCACAATGTGGCTTTTGGAACACAGACTTTGGTGAGTGCCATGTCACATTTGCAAAGCCCCCAAAGTACCAGAACAGGGGAAACCTTCCAGAAGTCAACACATCTTGGATTGAACACCCCTTAGGGAGCTGATCTAGGGGTGTATTGTGCATTTTGGGCACACAGGTGTTCCTCAGCTTTTTTTAACTTGGGGCCATGAAAAAAAAAAAACAACTGGCATTCCGTAATTGTTTCTTGAGCTTCATTTTTACATCATTCACTGTGTGGGATAAATGACATGATAACTTTACTATGCGGGTTGGTACAATTACAATGATATAAATTCTATATAGAGCACTATTGTAGAAAGAAAATCTTCACGGCACTCACCAAGGATTACATGATTAATCAGTTTATCACACGTAGGTCAGATTTTGTGGTGTATGCACTTTGGTGTCCATGTAACAAGTTTTACATAGGGAAGACTATTCGACCATTACAAATACGTTTTAGAGAACATCTATACTCGTTGAAGACAGGAAAGGAGCCCTAAGACAACAGGGGACTCGCATATGAAAAGGAGTAGATTGCATAATAATGAGATCGAAGGATTATTTTGGCAGGGCTACAACGGTATTCTCGTAATTCATTCAGGAGTATTAATCGTCATACTAAATTGTTACAAATGGTTGAAGCGGTGCTGGATATTGCGCACTAATGCATATGTCTTCAGGGCTAAATACCGCGATTGGATTTTGTCATCGTTTTTATGAATGTAATTGGTGATTTTGTTTTTAACCCCTTAAGGACCCAGCCTGTTTTTGACTCCCAGACACAGCCCTATTTTTTGGAATGTCATGTGTCCCTTTATGGTGATAATAACTTTTGACACTTTTACCTATCCATGTGATTCCTGGAGATTGTTTTCGTCGTGACACATTGTCTTTTAAGTTTGTAAAAAATTTTATCCATACAATCCTTGTTTTTTTGTAAAAAATATCAAAAGTTTCATGAAAAATTTGAAAAATCTGTGGATTTGAAAGTTTCAAAAATTTCTGCGTGCAAGACAGAGTAATGATTCACCACAAAATAGTTTATATCTAGCATCTACCATATGTCCACTATAGGTTTCACATTTTTTAAATGTCCTTATTTTTTTATATCAATAGAGGGGCTTAGAAAAATTTAGTAGTAATTTCTCACATTTTTAAGAAATTGCAATATACATTTTTTTAGGGACCATTCCATTTCTGATGTGGCTTTGAGTGGCCTGCATGTTAGATACCCCCATAAATGACCGCCTTCTAAGAAACTAGTACCCCTTAAAGTATTTAAAACAATGTTTAGGAAGTTGTTAACCTTTAGGTATTTCACAGAAATGTAAAGCAAAGTGGAGGTTGAAAATTTCAAAATTTCACTGTTTATTTGCAGATTTCAAATTTATCCATTTTTCACTGAATACGGTAAATGTACTAGGAAAATGCAATGTAATATCATTTTCCCCCAGGTCTGCCTGTTTTTAGAATATCCCATATTGGCCCTAGTGCATTATTTGGCTCAACCACAAGCCCCAGAATAGGAGTGCACCTACTGGACTCCTGGGTCTCATTTTCAATGCATTTTTATTTTAGGCCCAATTCAGGTTGAAGATGCCTAAAGGTGCTAAAACTTTAATAAACACCCCTAAAAAGACCCCTATGGAAACTAACCCTTAAGGTATATAAACAGGTGTGTAGTGAGATATCGTGAGCCCACAGGTGATTCACACAATTTTTTTTAGCATAGTCTGTTAAAATTTTTAACAAATTTTTTTCTAATAAGTCTGCATTTTAGCTTAAAATGTTTCATAATTTACAAGGAATCCTGGAAAAAAGAACCCCAAATCTTTGTTAAGCCAATTTTCTTCCAAGTTTCGCAATACCTTTATATGTGGGTGTAAACTGCTGTTTGGGCACATGGCAAGGGGCCTACAAGGAGGGAGCGCTATTTGGGATTCTGGAATGCAGATTTTGGTGGGCCATGTCCATTTTCAAAGCCCCTAAATTTACCAAACAGATGAAACCTTCCAGAAGTCAACCCATTTTAGATTCAACACCCCTCAGGGATCTCATCTAGGGAGTCCTTGTGCTTTTTGGATGCACAGGTGTTCACGTTTTTTTTTTTATCATTGGGCAATGAAAATTGGGGGGAAAAACGCAGTTCCACCATTGTTATTTGGCTTCAATTTTACAGCGTTCGCCATGCACTGTAAATGAATGTGATAACTTACTATTTGGGGATTCGTACAATTGAAATGGTAATAAAATTTAATATAGTTATTTTTTAAAAAAATGTTTTATTTTTACTTTTACACAATAAAATAAGGTCTAAAAAAAATTGCGTTTTTTATGTTGTCCTATTCTGACAGTCATAACTTTTTTTATTTGCTGTGTGCATAGCTTTGTTTTTTTGCGGGGTTAATTTATGCTTTTATTGGTACCAATATGGGGTGCATACAACACTATGTTCACTTTTTATAAGGTTTTTGTGAGGCGTTTTGAACAAAATACAGCAATCCTGGTAGTGTTTTTTATTTTGATTTTTATAGCGGTCACTCTGCATAGATATACAAGCTAGCTTTACTCAGCAGGTCTGATACGATATTGTTATTTATTTTTTTAACTGTTTTATACAATAAAAACACTATTTATTCAACAGAAAACCACATTTTTGTGCATCCATAGTCTGAGAGCCATAACTTTTTATATTTTTCTGTGTATGAGCTGTATACAGACTTGTTTTTTTGTGGGATTAGTGACTTTTTATTGGTATCATTTGGGGGACAAGACTTTTGATCAAGTTTTAATCAGTTTTTTTGGAATGCATAGTGAAGAAAATACTTCAATCCTAGCAGTGTTTTTTTTATTTTTATTTTTAACAGCGCTCACTGTGTCAGTACCGTAATAAGTTTAGCTTAACTCAGTGGTCGATACGATTACGGCGATACCCAATTTGATAAAGTTTTTTTTTATGTTGAAGCACTTTAAAAAAAAAGTGTTTTTTTAGTGTGTTAAAAGAATATTTTATGCATGCGCTATCTTCTGAGACCATAACCATTTTATTTTTCCGTATACAGATCTTTGTTTAGGACTTTTTTTTTGCGGGAATGAATGACGTTTAATTGGTGATAACGTTGGCATTTATATGGCGTTTTTAAACCACATTTATTCCCTTTTATGTGCCTGCGGGATGAACAAAATATTAATTCTGTGATAGTTTTTTTGTTGGTTTTTTACGGCATTGACACCGTACGGGTAAATTACATGACAGATTTTATAGGGCAGTTTGTAACGCGACGCGAGCGATACCAAATACGGTACTTATTTATTATTTTATCTTTTTGGGGCGAATGCGTTTGTAAAGGGGGAAATAGGGCGGTGTATATTTTCGTGTTTGTGTTTTAACATGTTTTTCACTTTTTCACTTTATTTTTAACTTTTTTCACATTTTTATTTTCTTTTCCCCTGTAGGGGATTTGAATTATAGAATCTTTAGATTCTCTCATCAATAATAAAAAAAAGAATCAATGCACAGCTTGTTGCTGTGCACTGGTTCCTAGAACAACTTTCAGACCACAATGCCGTGTCCATCCCACAGGGCACGCCGGGCATCGTGACGTCACAGACAACCCGGAGCGATTCTATGCCCACTGGGCTGTCTGTCGAGAGCAGGAGCTGCACTGGATCGAGCGAATCCATTCAGTTGCAGTTGCAGACCTAGACGCAGTGAGGAGATCGCTCCTCCTGCGTCTCTCTTAATTATTTGCGACCCTATGTCGCGATAATTAATGGGTTAACCGCCCCCCCCCCCTCGGAGTGATCGCGTGTCGGGCCGATGGCTGCGGGAAGTCAGCTGTAAAATACAGCTGAAACCCCCTGATCGGCTGCGATCTCTGCTTAGAGTTCCGCGCGATCCACAGGACGTTTGCATACTCCAGATGCGTTAACCCCCAAACGACCTGAACGTATCATACGTCCAAGTCGTTAAGGGTTAAAAAAGATTTGGACATCTAGAGGGAACATAAAAGTACGTGATTGACTAGTCCCTTTCAGGCTTAGAGGAAGCGTGTGTCCTAACACGCGAAACAGCTGTTGCCGGTTCTGTCAAGCTTGGCGCGGTCTTTTCGACCGTATGCCCTTTTACTATGGAGACAAGTTGCCGAATAAAGTAAAGTTTTTATAACATTACCTTGGTGAGTGCCGTGAAGATTTTCATTCTACAATAGTGCTCCATAAGTGGCTGTTTTCTTTTATTCACTGAGCACCACATGTGTGTATGTTAATATGGGCTGTACCGTATGAAGATTTCAAATAGCATATATTTATCCACTTTTGCTGCTTTAAAATCAGAGTGGTGCCGAAGCAACTGTTCTTCTCATTGCCGGAGTAGTTTTAAATTCTATATAGTTTTTTTATGTTTTGCTACTTTTACACTATAGAAATGCGTTTATAAAAAGTGTTTTTATGTCATCATAGTCTGACAGCCATAACCTTTTTATTTTTCTGTATACGAAGCTGATTAAGGGCTTGTTTCTTGTGGGACAAGCAGCATATTGGTACCTTTATGGGATTCATATGATACTTTGATCTCTAATAATCAAGATTTATGGGAGACGGAATTAACAAAATACAGCAATCCTGGTAGAATTTTTATTTTTTACAGCGGTCACCCTGTGGTATAATTGACATATTAAGTTTACTCAGCAGGTTGATACATGTTGTGAATAGCGCCGCAACCCGCAAGTCGGGCTGCGGGCGCCTTCACGGCCCTGCCTGTGCCCCGGCATCGGGAGCAAGTGCCGCCGCTGCACAGGTGTCGGGCGAAGTGCGCACTCGCTCCCCAGTGCGCCAATCCTCACTCGGCCGCGCTCCTGTCTGTCCGCATCCTCCTGTTGCGCGCACCCTAAAGAACGGGGACGCGCGCGAGCCGCCTCTGTGAAATTTAAAGGGCCAGCGCGCTGGTAATTGGCTAATTGCCGGGCGCTGCCTCTATATTACCTGGGCACTTCCGCCCACTTTCACCGGCTGATCTTAGTTGCCCAGTTAGCCTGCTGAGAAAGCGTTTTATTCTAGTCTTGTCTATATTTTCGTGGTAATCGAACCTTCTCGCCTACTTCCAACGACCACGAACCTTTTGCCGCCTGTCCTGACCTTACGCCTGTCCCCGACCACAGCCTGCCTTACGATTTTGTACCACGCTAAACCTCGGCCTGCTACCGCATGCAAGTCACGTCAGGGTTAGCCGACCTGGTAGACTTCCGCGCAGCAAGTCCATCCCGCTTTGCCCGCGGGCTCTGGTGAAAACCGGGACCTACTTAGACTCTGCACCCTGGCGAGCTTACACACCCACCGCTTGCGTGGGTTCATTGGATCCACCTACTGCTCCGTGATAGTAAGATGCCAGACATGGTATCCCGCCGAGGTACCCTGCCCGGCGATGTGGATCTCGGCAGCTACGTTGCCCAGCAGTAGCAGCAGATTCAGCAACAACCCAGCAACTGAATCAGCTGACCTCCATTTGCAGTAGTTTCCTTGCTAATCAGCAGCGAGCATCGCATCTCCTCCTGTGCATACGCCTCCATCAAGCAGTCCGCCATCAACAGCTACCGTTGCCATCCAAGTTCGAAGGAGATCCTAAGCTGAATCGGGTGTGTTCAATACCCAGTGGCTCCATGCCACATTGAGATAAAGCGGCCCATATCGAGGTGAGGCGTTTGAAGTGGCGTTTCGTGGTCAGTTTTTGCTGTCCGTGAAGGCCTTGGCTTGGGCTATCACCCCTATGGACAGGAGGCGGATCCGGTGACCTGCAGACCTTCAAGCCTTCCTCACGAATTCCGCATGCTTTGAGAAGCCAGCGCAGGCATCTTCTGTGGAGACGACATTTTTGAACCTGCGCCAGGGCAAATCCTCGGTCGGAGACTATGCGGTACAGTTTCGCACCCTGGCGTCAGAGCTTTCCTGGAATGACGCCGCCCTGTGTGCCACCCTTAAGAAAGGCCTTTCCAGCAAGACATGGCATATCTCTTGCAGCAAGAGATCTGCCATCTTCCTTAAGTGAATTAATCCACCTGGCCACCCGCATAGACGTACGCTTCGCCAAGAGGCAAAGGAGCTTCGCCGAGAACGAGACCTGGTGTTCCAGATTGTCCCACGGTGTGCTGAAATCGTGTGCCTGTACTGTCCAGCCCAGATCACTGCACTTTCGTAGTGGCTGTCCACATTCGTCCCCAACGTCCGGGAAATTGCCCGGCACCAAGGCCATGTTGGAGAGGCATCCCGAGGTGAGAACTCATCCCTCGGCGCCTAACTATGCCAGTGGAGATCCACGACTGACCGGGACTTGTTATTCCCAGGCTCCTGCTATCCATGGACCTCCGGGTCACTGGCCGGGAATTTCATCCATGCCTCCCTGGTGTCCCGATATTAGCTTCCAGTGGTTGCCTTAGAAGCCGTTGTTGATATCCTCATACGAGGGGAGTCTCCTTGGTGACAGCATTACGGTACAGGACCAAGCCGGTGGTCCCGCACGTGGGGGTCGTTGCACAAGGAAAAGATCTCTTTCTACGTGCTAGCCTCGATCTTCCGTCAGCAATCCTGTTGGGGCTTCCGTGGCTGCAGCACCATGCCCCTACACTCAATTGGAAGACAGGAGAGGTCGTGCGTTGGGGTCCTGACTGCCAGAATCTTTGCCTTGTGGCACCACGCCTGGTGCACTCCGCTTCTTCCCAACCGTCCCTCCAGGGTATCTGTCAGTCTGCCCCTGGATAACCGGATTATACAGAGGTCCTTCTCTGAGAAGCAGGCCGAGACCCTTTCCGCCTCCTCGCCCCTTAAGACTGCCCATTAACCTACTGCCAGGAACATTCCTCGCCAGGGGCATGGGTCCCTACCCTCTGTCGGTGCCGGAGAAACCCATCTAATATAAAATATCAGTGCACACTAGAAAACAAGTACTAAGTAGAACATCAGGTATATAGTAAATATGAAATTCATTTAACGCTAAGGAAAATTGAAAAAACCTGGGACTCTAGTTTACAGTTTTTGATCAAAGATTGTAATTAAGCTCACCTCCCAATAGTGCAAGTGGGATCCAGTACAGGTAAGTCCATAACACTAAACATGTCTACCTCACTAGAGTCTAGTTCAGACTACAACATCTCTGGGAGTGTTGAATCTGCTACTGAATATCCTGCACAGTTTAAAAGAGTCCCCCGAGTGCAAGCATGCCAATGAGAGTTGCCATTCCTCCAAATAGACTTCAAAGAATCCAATTATGCTGTGCACATCCATATAATTTAAAAAACGTAAGCATAGAGTTGCACACTGAAAAGGCAATAGGCATACTTCTAATACAAAAATCAGTGGCACACTAAAAACTAAGTACTAATAGAACATCAAGGTATATAGAATATGGAAAATGGATTACTGCTAAGGAAAAATATTAAAACCTGGGACTCTTAGTCTACAGTTATTTTGATCAAAGAATGTATTAAGCTCACCCCCAATAGTGTCAAGGGGATCCCAGTACAGGTGAGGTCCCTACACTAAACATGTTACTACACTAGGATTCTATTCAGACTACAACATCTCAGGAGTGGTAGAAACCTGCTACTGAATTATCCGCACAATTTAAAAGAGGTACCGGTGTGCAGCAATGCCAATGAGGTTGCCATTCCTCAAATAGACTTCAAAAATCAATTAAGCTGTGCACATCCATATATTTTGAAAAACGTAAGCATAGGTGCCAAAAAACCAAAGCCATGTCAACCTATATTCGGGAAAACCTCCAGAAGGGGTTCATACGCAAGACCTCCTCTCTGGCTGGGGCAGTTTTCATCTTGTGGAGAAGAAAAGATGGCTTCCCTGCGGCCTTGTATCGATAACAGGGACTAAAGAATCGACTGTGAAGAACCGATATCCTTTGCCGTTGATCACAGAACTGTTTTGAACAAGCTTCGTGGAGCGAAAATTTCTCCAAGCTGGACCTGCGAGGAGGCCTACAACCTCATCCGCATCGAGTGGGGGATGATGGAAGACCTGCTGTTTAACACACTGGATGGTCACTTTGAGTACCTTGTCATGCCCTTCGGTCTGTGCAATGCCCAAGCAGTCTTCCAAGAATTTGTGAATGATATATTCCAGGATCTCCTCTATACTTGTGTCGTGGTCTACCTGGACGACAATATGGTATTCTCTGCTATTTGGAGACTTATCGCTTTCATCCCCTTCTGGAGCGACCTACGTGCCAACCACCCTATGCCAAATTATAGAAATGTCTGTTTCCATCAGACCAGCCTCCGTCTGATACATCATCTCGAACCGAGGGTTACAGATGGATCCTGAAAAGCTGTCGGCCATTTTTGCAGTGGCCTAGGCCGGGTGGGCCTCCGGCCTTACAGCGCTTTCTGGGCTTCTCTAATTATTATCGGCAAGTTATTACGCATTACTCTACATTGGTGGCGCCTATTATAGCACTTACTAAGAAGAACACCAACTCTAGGCAGTGTCCGCCAGAGGCCGAAAAGGCATTTGTTGAACTAAAGGCAGCATTCACCTCCGCTCCCGTCCTGACCAGACCTGATACCGAGAAGCCATTCTTTCTGGAAGTGGACACCTCCTCGGTCGTGGCAGGCACAATTCTTATGCAGAAGGGACCTAAGGGCAAGATGGTCACCTGTGGCTTCTTCTCCAAGACTTTCTCCCCAGCAGAGAAGAAATACAACCATTGGGATCGGTATTGCTGGCCATCAAACTGGCCTTGAAGAATGGAGTAATCTCTGAGGGAGCTCGCAACCCATCACCATTTACTCGACCACAAAAATCTCCAGTACCTCCAATTGGCCAAAGCTCATCCGCGCAAGCAAGGTGGTCCCTCTCTACTCGCTCTATCGACTTCCAGATTAATTTTTCGTGACCGCAGAGAAGAACGTCAGGGCCAACATCTATCCCGTGCTCCGATTTTGTTGAGAGTGATGACGTTCCCCAGCATAAAAATATCTCTCGAAGCGCTTGTCTCTGCAGCTCTGGTGGATCTTCAAAAGTGCCTCCAGGGAAGACTTACGTTCGTCCTGGCGCTCCACAGGAGATTTTGAAATGGGGACACTGTTCTCTATTTGTCCGTGGGTCACCCAGAGCTCACTGAGTCGTTCCTCCTAATCTCCCTTTTTACTGGTGGACGAAGCTATGCAAAGGACTCAGTGAATCAAGAAAGTCCTGCTTTGCTTGTGCCCGAGTGACAAGGACTCCCTCGCCACAAACACGCCGGGTCTGCTCCAACTCCCTGGCCCATCCCCAGGATCCCTTGTCTCATGTGGCGATGACTTTATCACTGATCTTCCTCCCTCCTCGGGCAACACGGTCCACCTGGGTTGGTCGCGGACCAATTTTCGAAGATGGTGCATTTTGGTCCCTTTGCCAGTTAAGCATCTGCCTCCCCGTTTGTGCCACCTGTTTATTTCTCCATATCTTTTCTGGTCTACACTGACGACAGTCCAGCATATTGTCTCGGATTGGTGGTCCAATTCGTGTCTAGGTTCTGGCGGCCTCTGCTCTCAGTGCAAGGAGAACCTGGATTTCTCCTCGGCCTACCACCGCAGACGAACGGACACAAGTGGAGAGAATCAATCAGATCCTGGGGGCTATTTGCAGCACTTTGTCCTCGCTCGACAGTATGACGGCCAGCTTACTTATCCTTGGCTGAGTTTTTCATAAAACTCCCTGGATTCAGAATCACTGGTACCTCTCCGTATTTCATTGTCGTATGGCCAGCATCCCAGCCCTCCGCTACCATTGTCTTCTCCTTCTGAGGTGCCGGCAGCGGACACTTTGGTCCCGAGATATGCTGACCATTTGGAATCAGATGCACCAGTCCCTGCAGCATGCATCCGCATGCATGAAGGTCAAAGCGGAAAAAAATAGAACACCACCCCCCCCCCCCAAGTTTTCCTCGCCCTGGCTGACAAGGTGTGGCTACGGGCAGTTATATCCGTCACGCAAGTTCCCCAGTTTACAAACTAGGTTCCCGTTATGTAGGACCGTTTGAAGTACTCAAACGCATCAACCCGGCTGCCTATAAACTTTGGCTCCCGCCCACTATGCGCATTCCAAACTCCTTCCATGTCTTCTTGTTGAAACCTGTGGTCCTGAACAGCTTTTCCCGGAAGATTGCTCTCCCTCCATCTTTCTGAACGGAGTCCACCAACGTCTTCGCGTGAAAGAATCCTGGATTGTGAAGACAATCAGGAGAAATCGGCACTTCCTTATCAACTGGAAGGGGTTTGGGCCTGAGGAAAGGTCATGGGGAGTCCGGAAGACAAACATCCTATGGGGGGAGGAACCGGATTGGTGCAGAAGTTCCTCCAGGCCAGAAAGAAGGGAAGGGCTAAGGTGGGAGGGAGTACTGTTGCGAATAGCGCCGCAGCCCGCAAGTCAGGCTGCGGGCACCTTCACGGCCCTACCTGTGCCCCGGCATCGGGAGCGAATGCCGCCACTGCCCAGGTGTCGGGACCTACTTAGACTCCGCTCCCTGGCGTGGCTTACACCACCGCTTGCGGTGGTCCAGTGGATCCACTACCACATCTGTGACAATACGATTACAATAACCAATTTGTATATTTTTTATGTTTTACTGCTTTTGCACCATAAAAACAATTTTGCCTAGAAAAGAAAACACATTTTTGCACCGCCATTGCCTGAGAGCCATAACTTTTTTTTTTCTCTGTAAAAAGCTGTGTATGGGCTTGTTTTTTGCAAGATGATTTGATGTTTTCATTGGTACACTTTTGAGGGACACATGAGTTTTTGCTTGCATTTTAATCTGTTTTTGGGGGGCAGGAAAAAGAAAATACAGTAAACTGGTAGTGTTTTTTTTAATTTTATTTTTTAACAACGTTCACCGTGCAGTATGCATGACATGATAGTTTTTACCTCTGCTGGTGATACATTAACGGTGATACCCATTTAATTCTTTATTATGTTGTAATCAGTGTTAAAAAAAAATTTATTGTGTAAAACAATGTTTATGCATTGCTCTATTCTGATTGCCATAACTTTTACATTTTTCCATAAATAGAGCTGTGTGTAAGAGCTTTTTTGCTGAACAAACTGACTTTTGGGGTTCATATGACTTTTTGATCACTTTTTATTCCATTTTATGTGCCTCGGGATGAACAAAAATTCTGCCATTTTTTTTGTTAATGGTGTTCATTGTACGGGTTGAAAATCATGAACAATTGAAAGGTTAGGTCGTTACACACACAGCAATACCCAATATGTGTAATTTTTTATTTTGGTGTTTGTAATGGGCAGTGTGTGTGTTTTACTGTATTTTTTATTTCTATTTTTATAACACATTACAGCACATGTCAGGATAAAAGATAGTTGGCATTGTATTATGCCAACTGTCATTCATCCTGTCAGGTTCTTCCTCCAGGCGGATCTGACAGGAATACGTCATAGACAACCTGGAGGCCATTGTGTGCCCCCCAGTTATGATTGCATTGTGGGGCTTCGGAAGGAGGACAGAGGTTAAACATAGTATATATTACATTAATTAGAGTTAATTAGAGACACACCTGTGGATGTATTTTAAAAAGCACTTGCACCGCCGCCTGCCACCATAAACACACTGATTCTTATGTAATACATCATGGGAAAGTCAACAAAGATATCAGGAAGAGAATTGTAGACTTGCACAAGTCTGGATCACCCATGAGTGCAATTTCAAGATAACTGAAGGTGCCTCGTTCATCTGTACAAACAATTATACGCAAGTACAAACAGAATGGAAATGTTCAGTCATCATACCGCTCAGGAAGGATACAGGTTCTGTGATCTCAGATGAACAATGCTTTGGTCTGATTAGGTGCATATCAATCCAGAGCAAAGAGCTTGTGAAGAAGCGATCCTATTGAACTGGGCAAGATTGGTTCAAGTACTCCACAGATGAAAAGAAAGCGCTACTGAGTATATCAATCCTGCATGAAAGGGCCACTCTGCCAGGAAGAAGCCATCTCTACTCCAAAAGAAACAAAATAAAAGCCAATTAATGTTTGCAAATGCACACAGAAACAAAGATCTACATTTTGGAGACATGTCCTGTGGTCTGATGAAACTAAAAAAAAAAAAAAAACACTGAACTGTTTGGCCATAATGACCACTGTATGTCTTGGAGGATAAAGGGAGAAAGACTGGAAGCCTAAAAACACCATCCCAACTGTGAAAAACGGGTGGCAGCATCATGTTGGGGGTTGTTTGCTGCTGGACGGAATGGTGCACTTCACAAAATAGATGGCATCAATGAGGAAAGATTATGTGGCAATATGAAAGTAACATCTCAAGACATCAGCAAGGAATTTAAAGCTTGGGCGAAATGGGTCTTCCAAATGGACAATGACCCAAAGCAACTGGCCACAAAGTGGCTTAAGGATAACCAAGTCAATGTTTGGAGTTTGGTCATCACAATCCCTGACTCAATCCATTGAAAATGTACTGTCAAAAGCTGAAAAGGAAAGGTGCGAGCAAGAATGACCTACAAACATGGCTCAGTTTACACCAGTCTGTATAGGAGGAATGGGCCAAAATACTTACCAACTATTGTGAGAAGCCTGTGAAAGGATGATCCAAAACGTTGATCCGAAGTCCTACAGTTTAACCCCTTAAGGACCCACCTGTTTTGACCTTCCTGAACACAGCCCTATTTTGAAATCTGACATGTGTCAATTTATGTGAGAATAACTTTTTGACAGATTTCACCTATCCATATGGTGATTCAGAGATTGTTTTCTCGTGACACATTGTGCTTTAAGTTAGTAAGAAATTTTTATCCATACAATCCTTGTTTTGTTTTGTGAAAAATATCAAAATTCCATGAAAAATTTGGAAAAATTTGCGATTTGAAAGTTTCAAAATTTCTGCGTGCAAGACAGATAATTTATTCAACCACAAATAAGTTTATAACTAGCCATCTACCATATGTCCACTATAGTTTGGCATCATTTTTTAATGTCTTTTTTTCTTTTTACGACATAGCAGGCTTGAATTTAGTAGTAATTTCTCACATTTTTCAAGAAAATTTGCAATATAACTATTTTTTTAGGGACCACTTGTCCAGTTTCTGACTGGCTTTGAAGGGGTCCTGCAATTTAGAGTACCCCCATAAGTGATTGCCATCTGAGAAACTAGACCCCTTAACGTATTTACTACACTCGTTGTAGTGAAGTTTTTGATAACCCTGGCAGATATTATACACTGAAATTAAAGCAAAGTTGAGAGGAGTGAAATTTCAAATTTCACTTTTTTTGGCAGATTTTCAATATAATCCATATTCACTGGAATACCGGAAAATGTGACTAGGTAAATGAAACTTTTAATATCAATTCCCCCAGGTCTGCTGCCGATTTTTTAGAGATATCCCATAATGTGGCCCCAAGTGCATTATGTATTGCCTCACCCATAAACCCCAGAATAATAGGAAGCAACCTGACTATATCTCTGGGTCTCATTTTCAATTACGATTTTATTTAGGCGCCATTCAGGGTTTGGGGACACCGGTGGTAAGGTGAGGCTAAAACTTAATTAACACCCCTAAATAGACCCGCATATTGGAAACTGACAACCCCTTAATGAATATATCCAGTGGTGCATTGAGTATATAGAACCCACAGGTATTCAACAAATTTTTTCTTTAGCATAAAGGCTGTGAAAATTAAAAAAAATTTTTTTTTTCAATAATCTGAAATTTTACTTAAAATATTTCATATATTCAAAGGAATCCTGGAAAAAAGAACCTAAAACTTTGTTAAGTTCAATTTCATTCCAAGTTCGGCAAGTACACACAGTGTGGGTGGTAAACAGCTGTTTGGGACATAGGCAGGCGTATAAGGGAGGGAGCGCTATTTGGAGCTCTTGGAACCAGATTTTGGTGGGGTCCATGTACGCATTTCAAAGGCCCTCCAAAGTAGCAGAACAGGCGAAACCTCCAGAAGTCGCCCCATTTTGGATTCAACACCCATCAGCGGATCTCATCTTAGGGATGTACTGTGCTTTTGGATGCACAGGTGTTCCTGTTTTTTATTAGCATTGGGGCGGCAATGAAAATGGGGGGAAAAAACGCAGTCGGTCAATTGTATTTTTGAAGTTTCAAATTTATGTACAGCATTCGCCGTGGCACTGTAAATGATGTGATAACTTTACTATGGGGGTCGTACAATTACACTGAAGAAAGATTTTTATATATTTGTTTTTCTGTTTTATATACATTTACACAGTAGAAATTACTCTATAAAAAAATTGTCGTTTTTATGTTGTCCTATCTGACCAGCCATAACTTTTTAATTTTTGTGCTGTGTGCAGAGCTGTGTATGGGCTTGGTTTGTTGGCGGGATGATTTAAAGTTTTTATTGGTACCATTATGGTCGTGCATATGACTGCTATGTTTTTCACTTTTTATTAAGGTTTTTATCTGAGATGTTTTGAACAAAATACAGGCAATCTGGTATGATTTGATTTTTATTGTTTTATAGCGGTCACTGTACGCGTAATATATCGACATTGTAGACTTTACTCAGCAGGTCAGAACGATTACACAACCGATACCGCCATTTGTATATTTTTTTTGTTTTACTGCTTTTATACAATAAAAACAGCTTTTAATCAACCGAGAAAATACGTTTTTTGCATCGTCATAGTCTGAGAGCCATAACTTTTGAAATTTGTTCTGTGCTTGGACTGAGTCGGGACTTGTTTTTTGTAGATGAGTTGACGTTTTTATAGTATCATTTTTGGGGGACAAGGCCTTTTGATCGCTTTTAAAATCCATTTTTTTGAGGCCAGGTTGAAGTAAAATACTGCAAACCTAGTAGTGTTTTTTTATTTTTATTTTAACAGAGGCTCACCGTGCAGTATCTGTGATAAGTTAGCCTTTAACTCTTTGGTCGCTACGATTATGGCGATAAGCCTATTTTATATAGTTTTTTTTTTATGTTGAAGCAATTCAAAAAAAAAAGAAAAGTGTTTTTAGTGTGTAAAGACATATTATGATCGCTATCTTCTGATAGCTATACCATTTTTTTATTTTTACCGTATACAAGCTGTATATAAGGACTTGTTTTTTGCGGGATGAACTACGTTTAATTGGTACAACTTTGAAGTTTATAGGAGTTTTTTGATTCGGGCTTTTTATTCCATTTTTATGTGCTGCGGGATGAAGCAATAATCGTAATTCTGTGATTTTTTTTTATTTTTTGGGTTTAGTTTTTATCGGCGTTCACCGTACGGTTAATTAACATGACAGATTTATAGGGCAGTCGTTACGAACGCGGCGATTACCAAATATGTTAATTTATGTTATTTTAGATCTTTTTTGGGGCCGATTGGCGTTGTAAAGGGGAAAAGGGCGGTGTACGTATTTTTTATTTATTCCGTTTGTGTTTTACTTGTTTTTCACTTTTTTTTTCACTTTTTCACATTTTTATTTTACTTTTCCCCATAGGGTTTTGTGAATGAGAGATCTTTAGATCTCTCATTCAATGAAATCAGTGCATAGCTTGTTTGCTATGACTGGTTCCCTATGACAAGACTGTCAGTCACGATGCCCGGGACATGCCCACAGCACGGCCGGGCATCGTGACGTCACAGACGAATCCCGGAAGGGCATTCTCTGCTTCTGTTCTGTCTGTAGGAAGGCAGGAGCCCGATCCGTGCGCTGCTGCCTCGTCTGACAGAGACGCAGGAGGAGCGATCTCCTCCAGCTGGCTCGTCTAAGTATTGCGACCCCGATCGTCGAATAATAAGAAGTTAAACAAGCCCGACGCCCCCCCCCCGCCCCCTCGGGAGTAAGCGATCCCTGGGTCGGGGCCGACGCTGGCGGGATGTCCAGCTGTAATATCCAGGCTAAACACCCCGCGCCGTGATCGCCGAACTCTCTGTATAGAGTTCATGCGATCCTCAAGAACGTATCCATACGTCCAGGTGCGTGAACCCCCAAACGACCTGGACGTATGGATACGTCTAAGGTCGTTAAGGGGTTAAGGGTAATGCTACCAAATACTAATGAAATGTATGTAAACTTTTATCTTTGCAGAAAGTAATAAAAATTCCTTAAAAGATTCTCTCTCATTATTCTGGCATTTGCAATATCAATAAGTTTTGGATAATCCTAATTACCTATAAACGGGTAAGGTTAATCTGATTTTAGTGGTCATATAGTGAGAAAAAATGCATGTGTCTTTTCATATAGTGTATGTAAACCTCTGGTTTCAACTGTATATGTATTCTGGGGGGTCAGCACAAAGGTAGGCACTTGCACAGGTTCTTAGTCCAAAGAATATAACGTTTTATTGAAAGTCCACAATCATGCAACTCAAAACATAGCTTGGCTTCATTATATAACGCAAACTCAGTGATATAATAAGTCCTTTTTCCAGGCAAACATGTACGAAACCCAAATGAAATAGTCTCACCGACTTTTATAGTGGGACGGTCACGCTTCTTTCTGCATTATCCTGTGGCACTGGCAATGTTCCAGCGGGATGCCTAATGTCCTGCTTTTAGAGGGACATTGCCAGTTTGCTGTCGTTGTCCGGGCACCGCCATGGCCTGGGCGTTGGTGACGATCTTTTCAGCTGTATGTGCCTCCTCTGGAAGCCTGATGACGTCACGGTGCCTGTGCAGGAAGAAGAAAGAGACGAGCGGGTCCCTCTTCATAACAGCGGAGGAGAGAGGTGAGTACTGGTATTTTTTTAATTTTTAACTAGGGCATGGACACCTGCCCATGGGGATATTTAACTGCCTATAGAGACCTATCCTGTTTATGGGTACCTTTACCTGCTTATGGGGACCTTTACCTGCTTATGGGGGACATTTACCTGCCTATGAAGGAATTATACTGCCTATGGTTGACATTTACCTGCCTGTGGGGGAACTATACTGCCTATGGGGGAACTATACCTGCCTGTGGGGGAATTATACTGCCTATGGGGGAACTATACTGCCTATGGGGGAATTAAACTGCCTTGGGGGACATTTAACCTGCCTATGGGGGAACTATACTGCCTATGGGGGACATTTACCTGCCTATGGGGGAACTATACCTGCCTATGGGGGCACTATACTGCCTATGGGTGACATTTACCTGCCTATGGAGGAACTATACTGCCTATGAGAGACATTTACCTGCCGACATAATATGGAGGGACATATACTTGCCTACAGACTGGTGGACATATACCTGCCTACAGACTGGGGGGCCTATGTACCTATAACCTACTGGGGGACATATATACCTACCTACTGTATTGAGGCCTATATAGGAATGATGGTTGACTCCCCATTCCTGACAGCAGGCATCCGACTTTCCTATCCTAGGAAAGCGGGTCACCAAGCTTTTTTATATAGATCCCCACTACGAGCATATAACCACCCCCAGTAATTAGGTAGGTTTATAACCCCCACCCCTTCTCCAGTAGGTGTTGGAAAAATGAGGATTCTAAAATATCTGTGGTAAATTCTGCAGGAATGAGTCATGGCTGGGAAAAGACATCATGATGTTCTGGGCTAGATGGAGAAGAATAAGGAAAGTGAACGACTTCGATCAGAAAAGACATCACCTGTGAGTCCTTAAATGTAACTGCACTGTAATCCGTTATTTGTCTGCAGAGCCCATGTACACTGGTATCTATGGTCACTGTATGGAGGTTATATACATATTGTTTCAGCGCGCTGTGAACACTGAGGTAACCGGGTTACCACAACACAGTGCATTATATGGTGTGTAATATTCATCTACAATATATGGTCCACCCAGTACAAAACATACGTTGGCTCTGCACATGATAAAATAGTATTCCTGAAAAAGCACAAGCCATAGGTGCAACACAAGAAAAGGAGCAATATAACATCTAATACAAATATCAGTGGCACAATAACGACTAAGTAAAACCTCGAAGGTAAATAGAAATAGTTGGAAATGCATTACAGCTAGGAAAATATGAAAAACCCCTGGACTCTTAGTTTACAGTATTTGGAATCAAAGATTGTAATAAAGCTCACCTACCCAAAACGTCCAGGGGATCCAGAGCAGGCGAGTCCCAACACTAAATATATTACCTCACTAGGCGTCAATCCAGACTGCAACTTCAGGTATGGTGGAACTGAGCAATTGAAATTATCCTGCACTGTTTAAAAAGAGCGCAGCTGAGCAGCAAGCCAAGAGAATCGCCATCTCGAAAAGAACTACAAAACATTACGTTTGCTCTGCACATATAACATATATCCTAAAACACAAGGCATAGGTGGCACACAGAAAAGGCAATATATACATCTAATACAAATATCAGTGGCACAACTAAAGACTAAGTAAAACCTCAAGGTAATAGAAATATTGGAAATGATACTGCTAAGGAAATATGAAAAACCTGGGACTCTTTAGTTTACAGTATTTGATCAAAGATTGTATTAAGCTCACCTCCCCAATGAACTTCAATGGATCCAGACAGAAAAAAAAAAGGCGAGGTCGTCCCTACACTAAATATATTAACCGTCACTAGGCTTCAATCCAGACGCAACTTCAGGGTAAGGGTAGGAACTGAGCAATTGAATTATCCTGCAGCTGTGTTAAAAAGAGCAGCTGAGTGGCAGCAAGCCCAATGAAATCGCCGAATCTCAAATGAACTACAAAACAACTTGGCTCTGCACATATAAAATATATTCTGAAAAACACAAGCATAGGTGCAGCACTGAAAAAGGCATATATACATCCTTATACCAAATATCAGTGGCACACTAAGAGACGAAGTAAAACCTCAAGGTATATAGAAATATTGGGAAATGCCCATGTACTGCTAAGGAAAAATATGAAAAAAAACGCTGGACTCTTAGTTTTAACCGTATTTGATGCAATAGAGTTGTATTAATCTCACTCGCAAAACATCAAGGGATCCCAGAGCATTGAAGATCCCTACACTAAATATATTACCTCACTAGGCGTCAATCCAGACTTGCAACTTCAGGGTAATGTAGGAACTAGCAATGAATTATCCTGCATCAGGTTTAAAAAGAGGCAGCTGAGTGCAGCAAGCCAAGAGAATCGCCAAGTCTCAATGAACTCACAAAACATACGTTGGCTCTGCACAATAAAATACACTCACGCTCGCCCACTTATTAGGTACATCACCATGCTAGTAACGGGTGGACCCCCTTTTGCCTTCAGAACTGCCTCAATTCTTCGGTGGCATAGATTTCACAAGGTGTTTGCAACGATGCTCAACTTGGTACCAAGGGGCCAAAGAGTGCCAAGAAAATATTCCCCACACCATGACAACCACCACCACCAGCCTGAAACCGTTGATACAAGGCAGGATTGGATCCATGCTTATCATGTTGTTGAACGGCCAAATTCTGACCCTAACATCCGAATGTCGGCAGCAGAAATGAGACTCATCAACCAGGCAACGTTTTTCCAATCTTCTATGTCCAATTTCGATGAGCTTGGCAAATTGGAGCCTTAGTTTTTCCTGTTCTTGAGCTTGGAAAGGAGTGGCACCCCGGTGTGTCTTCTGCTGCTGTAGCCCATCTTCCTCAAAGTTTGCCGTACGTGGGCGTCTCAAGAGATGCTCTTCTGCCTACCTGTTTGTAACGGTGGCGTATTTGAGTTCACGTTGCGTTTCTATCAGCTCGAACCAGTCTGCCATTCTCCTTTGACCCTCTGGCATCAACAAGGCAGGGGTTCCGCCCAGCATGACTGCCGCTCACTGGATGTTTTTTCTTTTTCGGACCATTCTCTTGTAAACCCTAGAGATGGTTGTGCGTGAAAATCCCAAGGAGATCAGCAGTTTCTGAAATACTCAGAAAAACCAGCCCTTCTGGCACCAACAACCATAGGCCAACGATTCAAAGGCACTCAAATCACCTTTCATTCCCTAATAATATAAAAAATATTAAATACCTGATGCTCGGGTTTGGAACTGCAGGAGATTGTCTTGACCATGTACTACATGCCTAAAATGCACTGAGTTGCCGTCATTGATTGGCTGATTAGAAATAAGTGTTTAACGAGCAGTTGGACAGGTGTACCTAATAAAGTGTGCCGGTGAGTTATATATCTGAAAAACACAAGCATAGGTGCACACTGAACAAGGCAATATAACATCTAATACAATATCAGTGGCACACTAAAGACTAAGTAAAACCTCAAGGTATATAGAAATATGGAAATCTCATTACTGCTAAGGAAAATATGTGAGCCAACGTAATGTTTGTAGTTCATTTGAGATTGGGCGATCTCATTGGCTTGCTGCTACACGAGCTGCCTCTTTTTAAAAACCAGTGCAGGATAAATGCAATTGCTACGTTCCTACCATACCCTGTTAAGTTTGCTCAAGTCTGGATTGACGCCTAAGTGAGGTAATATATTTAGTGTAGGAGACTCGCCTGCTCTGGGATCCCTTGATGTTTGGGAGGTGAGCATAATACAATCTTTGATCAAATACTGTAAACTAAGAGTCCCAGGTTTTTCATATTTTTCCTTAGCAGTAATGCATTCCAATATTTCTATAAGCCTTGAGTTTACTTAGTCTTTAGTGTGCCACTGATATTTGTATTAGATGTATATATTTGCCTTTTCAGTGTGCACCTATGCTTGTGTGTTTTCAGAATAATTTTATATGTGGCAGAGCCAACGTATGTTTTGTAGTTCTTTGAGATTGGCGGATCTCATTGGCTTGCTGCACATCAGCGCCTCTTTTTAAACCAGTGCAGGATAATTCAATTGCTATTCCTTGACATACTCTGGAAGTTTTCAGTCTGGATTGACGCCTAGTGAGGTAATATTATTTTATTGTAGGGACTCGCCAGCTCTGTGATCCCCTTGACGTTTTGGGAGGTGAGCTTAATACAATCTTTGATCAAATACTGTAAACTAAGAGTCCCAGGTTTTTTCAATATTTTCCTAGCAGAAATGGGGCATTTCCAATATTTCTATAATACCTTGAGGTTTTACTTAGTCTTTTAGTGTGCACTGATATTTGTATAGATGTATATATTGCCTTTTCAGTGTGCACCATGCTTGTGTTTTTCAGAATATATTTTATATGTGCAGATGCCAACGTTATGTTTGGTAGTTCTTTGAGATGGCGATCTCATTGGCGCTTGCTGCACTCTAGCTGCCAATCTATTTTTAAAAAACCATTGCAGGATAAATATTTTATCATACGTTCTTGACTAGTTTCACTTACCATAAAAGGTAGAGAAACAGGAACCCTGAATTGCAGTCTGGATTGACGCCTAGTGAGGTAATATATTTTAGTGTAGGGACTCGCCGTGAGCCTGGGATCCCCTTGACGTTTAGGGAGGTGAGCTTAATAACAATCTTTGAATCAAATACACGGTAAACTAAAGTCCCAGAGTTTTTCATATTTTCCTTCAGTAATGCATTTCCAATATTTCTATATACCTTGAGGTTAACTTAGTCTTTAGTGTGCCACTGATATTTGTATTAGAAATATATGGTCACTGTTTGGCCATAGTATAGAGTCAGTGTACATTGGTACCTACTACTATATGGTCAGCGTATGGTAGTAATATTGGTTGTAGTGTAATGGTTTAGGTCCAGGAACAGTTTGGCAGCTTCTCCCCAGCTCTCTATGATGCTGAATAGGCTATTCCAACATTTAGGAAAGCTTGTGATTGCCAAACCCCTCAATTAGCTTTCTTCCAGAGCTGTTACACAGCAGTTGAGTCTAGTGGTCGTGACCTTTTTTCAAATGGTGTGGCTTGGTACAAAGAGGAACTATGCAAATGTTTGGGGCTTTCCCTCTTTCGCTCCCAAAATTCTGGTTCCTTATTCTCAGGCCTATAAAATATATATATATATATATATATATAAATATATAGTATATATATAATATATATATATATATATACCTAAATAAAATATATAGTAAGGCCAACTTTATTAAGGCACACAGTGTACAAAACAAACACATAAAATAAAACCCTTGGCCGTCTGGCCACTTACTTACTTACAGAGTCCCTCTCTGTCTCGAGGTCTGTGCCTGTCGCACAGCCCCTCAAAAATACAGTTTCCGACAGCATGGTTTTTTTTTTTGGGGTCCAAGGTTCCTGTAGCCTCTGGGGGCCAGAGCCTCTCTCAGCATTGGCTGCTTCAACACCTTCAGGTAACAGGCCACCCCCCCGATCACCTGGATTACTAGGCTTTTGTAGGCCTCCAGAGATGTCGCAATATGCTGGCTGGAACCCCGGGTCCTGGTATACTGGGGACAGCCACCCACCGACACAATATCTGCCTGGAAGAGGCCATCCCCATTACCTAGCTGCCCTTTGCAGCTATTTTAGCCGCTACCGTAAGTGACAGTAATATAACACTGACATAAAATAGGTGGCTTTTCCCCACCGAGCCGAGTTCCTATATATTAACCCTACCACAATCCTAACCTTCATTCACATGAAGCATCATCATAGGATCGCTGTATCACTTGGATTTTCATTACGGTAGCACTTCTTCACAGTGAACTTCAACAGTGCTTCTCTTAGTACAGAGACCCATCCAGCTTGTGCTACAGCGCATTTTTGGTGCAGAAACGCCTCAAATAACGGTCCACAAAGTGTGGAGCGTTTATTGGGACGTTTCGTCGCCGATAATGTGATCCCTTGGTTTAGGGGTCAGGGACCTGATCAGACACCTGTGTAATGGCAGCTAACACCTCATGTAATATAGTGTCTGAAGACATCCTATGAGTGTGACTCATCATAAGCAACAACTAACAGAACATGGTGGCAGCTGAGCACAGAACCACTGAAGAACACACCTGCAAATCCTCAGAGCGTGTGTGAGGCTGAAGCTGTACAGAGACTCAACGGCAACTGTAAGTACAGATTCCCTGTCATTTCTACAAAATGGAGACTGGTCAGAAACCCACTCAGAGCCTGGATGGCATTTCATGCAATCTATCACAGAGTTGGAGACACTGGAAAGGGAAGTTTACTTTGTATATGGATCTTACAGTGGCCCCCAGTGAACAGTCAGACTGAACTAAAATTATTTTCATGTGGGGCATTACTACTGGTTTGATGGCAGCATGAGATCAGTGGCCCAAAGTCATTTAGCTCTTTAAATCTCAGTCTTGAGTGCCCATTTTGATGCCCATTTTTTATAACCTATATTTTATTGAAACATTTTTATGAGCGGTACACAAAATCACATCACAATAGCAAAGCGCATCAACAGGATAAAAGGATGACTATGCATATGGAGGCAATATACAGAAATCCAAAAAGAGAGAATGTGACAGTAAATAGAAGTTAAAAGCAAGGTAATACTTACAATTGTAAACAAAAACAGTCGAAATCATCATAATTCACCACCAAGATGGTTTATAAGATAGATGATGTACTAGGTGGCTGAAAAGAACATACAAAGGTACTCAAGTAGGAAAGGAATCTTCTCTCTACTTCTTCTCCCAAGTTTTGATTATGGAAAAAAAGTTTCCCATTCTGTCCCCTATCTGCTCCTCCATGAGTGCATTGAATTGAACTGCATTACTCATCTCCAGAATACTAGGGAGAGTGTGACTTTTTCAACTTCTAGCTACATGGGATCTGGCTACTGTTAGAATGTGTGCTATAACAAATACATTAGCAGTAGGTAACTTACCAAGTTGTAAGGACAAAAGGGCTACTGCTGGAGACCAAGGCATGGTATTCCCTTTGTCTTGTTGAAACAAGTGTAGAAGCCCAATAAGTACGACTAAAGTCGGTCTCCCACCAAATATGCTGGGCACATAAATAATAATTATTGTTGTACAACTGATATCTTCAGGTGCAGGCAATACCCCTTACCGTTAGCATTACCAGCAGAGCCGGCGGAGAAGCTCTCCTTCACTTGCCCCAGAGGTCCAGGAGTGTTACACTACTCCGCTCCTCCTTGCCATGAGACATGAAGGACATCTTGGTCGTTGCCACAAGCTCCCCATCATCTAGCCGGTTCCATGCTGCTCTGAAGAAAGGCCTACAGAAAACGAACCAAAAGACGATGGGATTGGGTGGTCACTTCAACCTACCCGAAGCTCTCAAACAGGTCCCGGCCCAGCCTGCCCCTCACGCTGAGGAGAGAGAGTGCCAGCCATAGCCGAACACTGAGATCCATGGCTCACCCTGGTGGATCGGACCTCCGAAGGTCTTTTTGAAATAAGCCTTCCATCAGGCTGCCATCAGGTGGGAGAGGGTTGAGATGGTGTGGGTGTTGAGACTTGATTCTACATCACTGATTCCTTGGATTTTACATTTGGCAGGAAGGTCGGACATTTTCCATTCCTGGGTGACATTCCTTCCCTAACTCGCCATGATATAATAGCCTGCGGGCAAATGGCCATTTGTTAAGTAGTCCTTAAAGTCAAAAGTTGGACAGAAGGACAAAAACTAGAAGTGTGCTAGGTGTCCTCAATGTGCTGCCACAGACCACTCAGATCTGGTATTCCTCACCGTTTCTGCTCTGCTTCAGGCAAAACTTCTTAATACACCAGTTTCTTCCATGACAGATTGAGTGCAGATTTGTTTACCTGGGCCCCTACCTTGCTCAGCTCTGTTACACCTAAATTGGCTATATCTCATATTCCAGTGGTATCCCCAACAGAGCAATAACATTCAATAGTGCTCCTCCTACTCTGACACCCCTAACGTATTCTTGCAGCCTATCCAGCTGTGCTGCACCCAAAAACACTCCAGCATTTACAGTGTGTTGCCACAGGTTACTCCGCTCTGCTACACCTGAGTTGGCTATAAATACTACAGCACTCTTCTATTTTCCTTCCTTGTGCTCTTCTAAATTGAATTAGGAGTATTCTTCTGTCCTAGCTGTCAGAATTGCAGGGCACATGTGGTAATAAAATATTTACTCATTACCTGGCCTGGTGGTGGAGTTGTGTTCCCTGGTATACATTTTTATTATTTGGCCAGTCAATTGGCTCATTTGACAGAATGGAACCAGGAGGAACAGATTAGGGTTCCGAAAAAAAAACAAAGTCTACTATATCATCAGACAGCAAAAATAGAAACTCAGTTTTAAAAGATCACCTACATAAATCTAAATTAGCGGGTGAAGGGAGATTATATGGATAAGATTCACTGTCTCATAAGACTGTGGCCATTTAGTCCAAATTTTGTTGAATTTGTTAGGGCAGTTACGGTGTTTATACAAGGGGCTGCTGATAAGTCTTTGGCTTTATCCAGAAAGAAATGAGATAGGAAGATGAAATTTTACAATTATTCTATATACTCCACTGATGTCAACACACTTCTTAAATCGGTAACCAAGTTCTGTAAGCCTTGCAAAAAGAAGGATTTCGGTTGATGCCTCAAAAAAAGTCATCCGTAGCAGCCATGGCATCAGAAATGGTTGTGAAATTTTGGTCCCCTTTTAAGGGTTTGTTTCTTCAGGTTTGGGAAACAGATGATAGCCAGAGGGAGCTATATCTGGTGAATAAGGTAGGTGGACAACTAGCTGGAAGCCTAGCTCCACCAGTTTTGCTGTGGTCGCTTGTGCAGTGTGAGTGGAGGCATTGTCTTACAGGGACAAGATTCCTTTTGGACAGCTTGCCGCGCCTTTTTGCCCTTCAGAGCTGCCTTCAATTGGTCAAAAGTTCAATTTTAATACCTTGCATAAATGGTGGAAACCTTTTTTGAAGGTATTTCCACTAGCAGCACGCCATCCTTAATCCCAGAACACAGACGCCATAACCTTAGTGGCTGAATTTTGCACCCTGAACTTCTTTGGACAAAGGAGAACCACTGTGCCTCCACTCTTTTGACTGCTCCTTGGTTTCAGGGTCATGCAAATAAATCTAGGTCTCATCCATAGTGACCATTCGATCCAGGAAGTTCTTATCAGTCTGGAAACGCTGACAAATGGACCGGGAAGTTTTCACTCGCATGGTTTTCTGATCTGCTGTCAAACATTTGGGAATCCACTTTGCAGATAGCTTCTTCATGTTCAAATGTTCATGGATAATGACACAAACACGTTCATGAGAAATCCCCATGATGTCTGCTATTCCTTTAGCTGAAATTCGCCGACTCACCAGTATGAGGTTGTGCACAGCATCGACAATCTCCGGAACAACATCCACTCTCGGTCGTCCAGGACGTTTCTCATCATTGGTCCCTGAAGTGGCCGTTTTAAATTTGGAAAACTCAGTTTCTTAACTGTAAATATGAAGGGGCATTGATCCCCCAATGTCTGTGACATATCACCATGAATATGCTTCGCCACCTTTCTTTGCAGAAACAAGAATTTTATCACTGCTCTGCTCTCATTTGCTGTGAATATCGCTGTAGACTCCACCATTTTCTTTTCCCACGTGCCTAGAACACTGCTGCCATTACCTACAAATACAAAATTTTGAAAACATATATTAGACACATAGGGCTTTCATGTGATGAAAAACATTAGTTACCATAGAAAACAAAAAAAAAAACACAAAGCCAAAGAATTTATCACAACCCCCCCGTACAGCCACTTTTTAAAGTGGTTTTCTTACTACAATGATTATCTTTCTACATTATTGGACTGTGAATTTTAAACTTTTTTATATACATTGGTCAATAGATTTTACTTTAGTCATGAAATAAGAGACATTTCATCAGCTTGCTGAGTGCACACAGTTTCATGTGGTAACTTGCATACCAGAAAGACATCTGTTACGTGATTAACAGACAGAGCAGAGAGCTGAGAGTGTCCCCCATGGACTGACTGAGCTCTGTGTGAACTAATTAGATAGATGACCAAGATAATAGCTGACAGAATGCAAACCATGTTGAGCCCAATACTCACCTCTCAATTAGGATGTCTTCAAAAAAAGACACTCAACGACAGGGAGCACAGTGGCAGTGGCTGCCACCATCCAATATCTCGATAAAACAAGATGGATACAATTCTGACATTTAAGAGCACTTACCAAGAATATCCCCTTTCACCCTTACTTTTTAGTTTATCCATTGACCCCCCTCATTCGTTGTCTAGAAATGGTAACTTCATTTACGTGGATCCAGTTCCGTCTGAGGGAAGTTAAAGGGGTTTTGCCACGATGTAATGTTTTATGTGGGATCCTCCAAAATGGGTTTTTAATCACTTTTTCTAAATATGTGTATTAAAAAAAATTGAGACTGAGAGATCTACAGGGTTTCCTTACCTGCCCTTAGTTACTTAAAGCTTGCATTAGATATGACCTGACAAAGCTGCTGGCCGGGGGTTGCGCAAGCACACTTCTTATCTGATGAAAGGGGGCTGAAGAAGCTTTCAAGGGACTGGGGAAAAATATGTTGTCTTTGGTATACAGAATCAACTAAATTGTAGTGTGATTAAACTGAGTAGATCCCGCCCTTTATCTGATGACATGGAAACATGAAGGAGTTTTCAAGAGGCTGAAAGGAGCTTTCAAACTGCTGTGGAGAAAGGTGTTTGTCTTTTGATACAGAAATCCAAAGTTTTAGTGTGATTATTTCAGTGAACTTGCACACATCCCTTATGCATCTTTGTGCTCTGACCAACTTTTCCCCTCTCTCACGACCCTGCTTTGTTTACTTTGCTTTCTTACAGTAAGCACGTCCTGGGAAAACCTTAAAGCTCTCGCCTTGCGATGACATCTTACTTTCCTGTAACAGACCCAACCCATTCCCCCCAAATAACTTGGACATCATTTTTGCTCCCTTTAGGCTTCAAAATTAATGAGCATAAATCAGAAGCTATGTTCCTGAAGGGTCAGACTAGCCCATCTTGGTCATCGCATTACCCCTTCCAATGGAAATCAGATTCCTTAAATTATCTAGGATTACAAACAACTAAAAGGGTGAGCTCATTAAGCGCTCGCAACATCTGACTGTTCCCACATTCTTTAGACACAACTCTCTCTACGTGGAGTAGCCTTATACTGTCTCCCCTAGACAGAGCAAAATGATTATATTCCCCAAACTCTTTTATATACTCCAGTCTCTTCTACTCTACCTTAGACCTCGAAAGATAACTGTCACGTCGGGTTCGGGGTCCGCCCGTGTCTCAGCCCCCTCTGGCGTTCACTTACCCGGCCTCGCTCCTGCTCTGTCTGGCTCCGTCTCCCGGCCTGTAGCTCCGCCCCTAGGGGCGCGCGCGCCGGCAGTTTGAATTTAAAGGGGCAGTGCGCCGGTAATTGGTTCATTGCCGGGCACTGCTCCTATTTAGTCCGGCCACTTCCTGCCGGCCCTCGCCGGATCCTTAGTGTATATTCCCTGTGGTGAAAGCTCATAGTGTGTTCCTGTCTTGCCTTACCGTGTACCGACCTCTTGCTTACGTCTACCGTCTACGAACCTTGCCGCCTGCCCCGACCTCCTGCTTGTCTACCGTCACCGAACCAGAGCCGCCTGTCCTGACCTCCTGTCCGTCCACGACCACGAGCCTTCCTGCCGATTCTGTACCTCGTTACCCTTGGCCGCCACCGCAGGCAAGCCCCGCCAGTGGTAGTGACCTGGTGGACACCCGCTGCAGCAAGACCATCCCGCTTTGCAGCGGGCTCTGGTGAATACCGGGTCCCACTTAGATTCCACTCCCTGGTGTGGGCTTACACCATCGCCTGCGGTGGTCCAGTGGATCCACCACCAGACCGTTACAATAACCTTGCTTAATTCTCATTTAGAAAATTCATTAGAATTATCGCAGACCACGAACCAGCTTGACTGTCCTATACCAGCACCGATCGAATGGCGGTATTAATTTTCCCCACATCCAGCTTTACAACCTAGCAGCCAACCGTAGAGTGGTGGGCAACTAGTTGAAGGCACATCATCTTTTCCAGATTTGACACTGGACCAGCAACTCGCAACAAACATATTCCTCATTAATCTTCTGCACCTATCATACTCCTGACTCACCTTAAGGGTGCTTTCACACGGTGCATTTTTGATGCGTTCTTCAATGCATTTTTTTTGCAGGAAGGTACAGCAATTAATGCTGTACATTAATGCACACCAATCGCGGCAAAAAACGCTGTAAATTTGCGGTAAAATCGCGGTAATTACCGCGATTTTTGTGCAGCAATGTACAGCATTAATTGCTGTACCTTCCTGCACAAAAAATGCATTGAAAAACGCATAAAAAATGCACCAAAAACGCACCGTATGAAAGCACCCTAAGTCTAACCCACTAATCACGGCCACCTGAAGAACTTGGCAGAACATGGCAGATTTAGGCTATAGCACCTGGAAGGCATCTGGCAGATCAAAGCTCTACTAAACAAGATAACAAAATGACCACTAACTTTTAATGAAGCTGTAATGACTATACCTTTTCAGGCCACAGTGCAGTCCTCTGTCCGTAGTATGCGGCAGAGAGTGCACTTTTGGTCATGATTCTGGTCATGAATTTTGCTTTTTTTGTGCTAGTCTGAACATTGTCTGAGTCCTGTTCCTGCTGCATGGGGATTGACAGGTTTCCCACCACACTCGTCTGGTTACTATTCCTATCCTTAGTGCTGGGTTGTTATAATTATTATTATTATTTATTTTAGAGCGCCATTGGTTCCAGGGCGCTGTACATTCAGGAGGGTTACATACATAACAATTGTTGAACAAATACAATGGTGACGAAAAATGACAAGTAACTGATACAGAGAGGAAAGAGGGCCCTGCCCGTGAGGGCTTACAATCTAGAAGGGAGGAAGAGAGAGACAGAAGGTGTGGGGCGGACATGTTGTGGGCCGGTGTACTTGGTGGTGGGGTTAGTGTAGGGTTATAGGCTATCCTGAAGAGATGGGTTTATCAGGTTGCTTTTGAAACTGGTGAAAGTTGGGGAGAGTTCTGATGTTTTGTGTTAAGGATTCCAGAGAATGGGGAAGCACGAGTGAAGTCTTGAGGGGTTGGTAGGAGCTGATAGGGGGGAGCAAGAAAAAGCCCTGTAGGAGCTAATTGGCGTGGGGGGAGGTATCGGGGAATTAGGGGCAGAGATTATGGAGGGAAGAGGTTATGGAGACCCTTGGGGTCGGGACAGTAACTTGAAACGGATTCACTGGGCATAGGGAACAGTGAAGGATTGACAGAGGGGAGGGCAAGGAGTAGCGGGGAGGAGAAGAAAAATGGGACAGATTTAAGGAGGGGTTTTGAAGGTGAGCGAGAGTGCGGGATGGGAGGCCACAGAGAAGGATGTTTCAGTAGTCAGGCGGGAGATGAGAGGGGGGCAGCGTTTTTTTTTAGTGTCAGAGTCGAGGAATGGGGCGGGGCGTGAAAATTTTTCAGGGGGAGGCGGCAGGCCGAGGTGAGGGTTTTTTATATGAGTTTGAAGGGGTAAGGAGGAGTCAAAAGGGTTTTCCCCAAACAGCGGACTTGTGGGGCGGTGGAGAGGCAGCCTTAACAGTGAAAGAGAGGGTCAGGTGGAGGGGTGGAGTGGGACGGGGGAAAGATAAGTTCGGTTTTATTACATTTATTTTTTAAGAGACGGGAGGAGAAGAAGGGAGGATATGGAGATAGGCGTCTGGGACCCGGGGAGAAAAGGGGGAAGTTAATATCAGGCCGGAGAAAAATAAAGTTTTGGGGCTTTCTTCATCCCGGTTGGTTGAAAGTAGTGTTTTAAGAGCGGGACCCGGGGCCAAGAGTGTAATAGGAAGATAGGGGGCCCCAGGACAGAACCCTTTGGGGGACCCCAACAGAGAGGGGGCCGGGGGGAGGGGGTTTGGTTTGCAAGAGTGAGAGACACTGGTGTATGAGGAAAACCCCGGAGAGACCCAAAGTCATGTTCCGGGGGAGGAAATTTTTTTGTATCACGATGGGGGTGGCCCGAATGTCAAAGGCAAAGGACAGGTCTAAAGGAGAAGCACAAAAATTGGCGGGGGGCCCTTTAGCACCTAGGTGGGTTGGGTGACCCTTGGGTTGGGGGGCGGTTTAGTGGAGGGGTTTGGGGTTGAAGCCGGTTTTGGAGGGGGTAAAGGGAGAGAGGTGGGGACAGATGGGGGGGCCCAGTTAAAAGTTTAGAAAATGCTTTTTCCGGAGTTTGGATGCAAAGGGAAGCATGGGGGGGTTTGGGGCGATAGTTGGAGAGTGAGGGGGGGTCGGGGAGATGGTTTTTTAAAGGGAGGGGGGTGATGGTGCATGTTTAAATGAGGGGGGGAAAAATCCCAAAGGGTTGGATAGATTGAAAAGGGTGGGTGAGGGCGGGGAAAAGATAACGGCTGGGGTTTTGGGATGGGGGTAGGATGGCGGGGGTTTAAAGGGTTTAAGGGTTTAGTGGGGTTGGTTTTGGAAAATAGAGAGGAAATTTTAAATCGGGGATTGACAGGGGGAAACCCGGTTTTTGGAAAGTGTTCACGGGGGGGCTTTTGCCCCGGGGAAAGGGGTTTGGGTGGGGGCCCGGGGTTGGGGGTATAAGGGGGGGGCATTTTGGGGAAATGGGGGATAAAGTTTTCCCTTTGATGGGGTTTGATTTTTTTAAAGAAGAGAGGGGCAAAATTCCGCTGTTTAGGAGGAGGGGGGAGGGGGGTTTCGGGGGGCGAAGGGGGAGATTTAAAGGGTGTTAATAAATGTCGGGGGTTTTGTGAGACAGGGAGGATAAAATTGGGGGTTAAAATTTGGGGCGTTTGGGGGGTAGTGAGTGCATTTTTAAAATGGTGTAGTGATTGTTTGTATAGGTGAAGTGGGGGGGTTGGGCGGTTTTCTTCCAGCGGCGTTCAGCAATTCTGGAAGCTCGCCTCAGTTTTTTATAGGGGGGGGGGGGGGGGGGGGGCTGTGTGCCAGGGTTGTTTTTTGATGTTGGGGGGTTCTATTGTGGTGAGGGGAGGGGACTGAGTCAAGGGGGGGTGGTGATTGTTTGTTGTGAAAGCAGGGCTGTGTCTGGGTCTTTTAAATGAGGAGGATGTAGAAAGAGGTGCAAGGGCAGAGAGGGGGCAAAGGGTTAAGGTTTTGTAAGTTCCTGCGGATTTCCCTAGATGTGGACAGGAGGCCCCGGGTGGGTGGAGATGGGGAAAAGGGTTTTTTTCAGGTTTTTGGCCCGGGATAGGGGGTTTGAGGGAGTTTGAGTTTCAGATAGGGGGCAGAGGGGGGTGAAAAATGGGGGCCCAGTGTGTCCCAAACTTGTGGGGGGGCTCCAGGGGTCCACTGTGAGGGGCCCAAAAAGGGAGAGCAAAGGAAAGGAGTTTTTTTGGCAGCAGAGAGGTGGGGCTTCAATTGGGATAAAAAATTTCTCCCATGCCCAATAGTGGGGTGTCGGGGGGCAAGAAAGTGGAGAAGCCAGGAAGAAAAGTGGTAAAGGGAAGGTGGGGGCCCAGGGCCGGGGGAGGGGTTTTAGACCACAGCCCTTGCAATTGGGGGGAGGGGGGTAGAAGGGACCCGAGTGCACCTCAAAGGGGGGAAAGGGAAGGGAGGGGGAGAGGTGGAATAAAGGGAAAAAAGGAAACAGGTGTAAGACAGGAAAGGGGCCCACACCCCCCCCCCATGCTTGTTCCCCCGGGGGGGGGGACTTTGGGGAAAATTTGGGGACGGCCCCAAAAGGGGAGGCAGCAGGGAGACGTGTCAGGGGGCAGCCCGGTTTTTGGGTTTGGGCCCAAAGGAAAGTAATTTGTGTGAGAGAATAGGTCAATTTTTGTAGGTTTAGGGTTTTTTACATACAAAACCGTGGGTTCCAGAGAGCCCAGGGAAGAGAGGAGTGAGCGGGATCAGGGGAAAAGTGTTTTTTTTGGGTTAAATGGTTAACAGGGTTTGTAGGGGGGGATTTGTTAGTAAAAACTAGAGACAATAGTTGGGAAAGTGCTGAGGAGGGGGTGAGTTTGGAGATATGTTTTCCCCCGCAGCTAGGAGCAGCAGGAGAGGGTGGCAAAAGGGGGGTAGGATTTGACTGTATTTTGCTTGGGTAGTTTTGGGTGGAAGGCATTGATAGTGGGGAAAAAAAGGGGTTGGTGGCAACAGTTTTGATAAGAGGGAAGAAAAGAAAGGGGGAGATATAGAACTCATTTTCCCCGCAAAAGGGGGGTGGGGATAGGGAATTAGTTAAAGGAAAAAAATGGAGGTTGGGGATAATGGAGGGGAAAGGGAAAAACATGGTGGGGGATGGTTTTGCAAGCTAATATTTGAAAGGAATAAGAGTAGCTGTTACCCTTTCCATCCTTGGGTTTAGTCCGGGTTTAAATCTTGTTTTAAGTCATCCCCAAAAAAGAATGGCCCCTTTGAAAAAGGGCCGCGTGGACCAAATCACAAGTGACCCCTAAAACATGGATTTAGAAAAGTTTAGACTGAGTGGTGATTGACTTTGCCTTTACTACTAAATTTTTTCCCTTTCTACCTGAGTTCGGTTTTTGTTTGGGTGTCAGTTTAACCCGTCCCAATCATGTCCCGGATTGGGAAAACCCGAATACCTTAGGAAAAACCACTTTTTTTTAAGGGGCAATTTTCTTTTGGGTAGTTTCTTTTTGGTTAAGCGGGGGTTTTCCCAAAAAATCCCTTTTATTTTCCTGGTTTACTGTTTTCTTTGCCTTTCCCTTTTGACCTCCGTTTTTTGCCTACCCTCTTTGTATGTTTTTTTATCCCCCCTTTGTTTTTGTATTTTGCCCTTTCCTTTTTTTTTTTTTATTTGTCTGTCTTTTCTTTTTTTGTGCTCCCCCCTTTTAATTTGTAAGGGGAAAATTTCCCCAAATTTTCCCCTGACCGATTTGGGCCAGGGTGGGAAGTAGGCATGGGCACTTTAGGGGGGTTCGCAAAAAGTCTGTTTTTTCCCGTCGGGCCCCTTAAAGGGGCCCCCTAACAGAAGTTTGACTAAAATTTCCCGTCATCAAAATCCCACCCCTTTTATTATCGCAGTTCAATTTTTTTCATTTACCCATTTAATTTAAAAACCTTTAGGGGGGAAAAGGATTGGAATTTTCCTGTTTTTTTTTAAAAAAACCCCCTTTAACCCCCGATCCTTTTTTAAAAGATTCGGGGGCTTTTTGGCACAGCGGGGTACCAAAAATGTGTAAATTTTTTATTCCTTTTTTTTTTTGTAAAATTTGGGATTTAAAGGGGGGATTTTTAATTTTTTTTTAATTTTTTTTTAAAAATTTTTTTTTTTTTACTTTAACTTTTAATCCCCGTGGGGTACTACACCACCAGGGGACACAATCATTTTTAAAGCCAAATGCATTGTAATACAATACATTAGAGTGTATAAAGATGGCAGTTTTACTACTTCCTGCCTGCGGCCAGAAGTAGCAAACTCGAAAACATGGCGGCGATGGAAGCCTTCACAAAGCTTCCATCTGCCATGTTAAGTGATCGGGAACCCGCGATTTTGCCGTGGGTGCCCCTATCGTGGTGAGAAACAGTGCAGCCATCTTTGCCGCGACATCTAAGGTGGCGCCGGCACCATCCCGCACTGTAACCGGCGGTTATTAGCTGCAAATAGCATCTAACTCCTGCCAGCGCGATCCCGCTACAAAGCCCCTTACCAGCATTAGAATATATTCATACATCCAATGTCGATAAGGGGTTAAATTAATCCTTTAAAGCTGAGGCCTATTTTTTTATTTTCATCTTTAGAAAAAATTTTTTTGCGGGAGAGTGACTTTACAAGATTTTTTAAAAGGGAACCCAAAAAATTTTCTCCGGGGGCTGTAAAAAAAAAAACTACGTCCTTTTTTCAATTTTTTAAACCCAAAATTTCGAAAATTATTTTTTACTGAATTCTAAGGAGCCCCCCCCCATACCAAAAATGATCGTTTCCTTATGGGAAAACCAAAAAAAACCAATTTTTTTTTAAAATTTCCCGGCCACCTGAAACCGAAAATTTTTTTAAACCCCTCCTTAAGTGGGGGCTTGTTTTGGGGGCTGAATGTATTTTTTTAATTGCTATCTTTTGGAAAACATGCAACTTTTTTCATTAAATTTATTCCAAGTTTTATGGGACGTAAAATGACCAAAAATGTTTTTTTATGGTGAGGATAAATGATGTTATATTTTAATAGATTGGACTTTTTCGAATGCAGCGATTCCAAATATGGGTATATTTTTATATATTTTTAATTATTTGTCAAATGGCAGAAGGGCAATTAGAATTTTTTATTTTTTTTAACACTTTAAAACTTTTTTTCTTTACTTTAACTTTGAGTCCCCCTAGAATGCTACACCACAAGGAGGCACAATAATTTTTAAAGCCTAATGCATTGTAATACAATGCATCAGGGTGTACAAAGATGGTGGCTTTATTACTTCCTGCCTGGGGCCGGCTTCCAGCTGCCATGTTAAGTAATCTGGGACCCACAATTTCATCACGGGCGCCCCGGTCGAAGTGAGGAATGGTGCACGGCACCGTTTCCCATTGATTTAGACGCCACAGTGTAACTGCAGAGTGTTAGCTGAAATTAGCGCTAGGATCCCACTACAAAGCCCCTTAACGGCATTAGGGCGTATTCATACGTCCAATGACGGTATGGGGTTAACCCCAACGCACCAAAGGTCCAACCCACTTCCATAACCTCTTACAGACCTTTTTTGAATATTTCAATTTACGTTCAGGATTAGCTTATGGGTTAAACACGGGGGGGCGACAAGTCCATTAGGCTGTGCCAGTTTTTGGTGTTTTTGTGAAAAAAATGTTATGCCCATCTCTATTAAATGAACTTAATACACCAAAACAGGCCAGGGATGACCATTTGAATGCCTTAAAGTAGGGGCATCAAATCAGTATGTAGAATGATAGCTATGCCCCGTTAGGTGCACAAATTTTACATGCAAAAAAACCACACGCCCCCCCCGATTTTCGACAGGTTCATCCATTCAGGTGCACTTTACACTCATTTAATGCACATAAAACTGGCGTGGCGGCAAGTCTTTTCTGGCATGTCGCCCAAATAATCGATTTTCGTAGCGACCATATTGTCCTCAACACTGCAGCAAAATACTTACCTTTCATGATAATGGCCTTCCAGATCGCACAGAGGGCATCGATCTCTCTGCACAAAGGTTACCTAATAGGTAAGTCCCCCAATCACACATGCACAAAATGCTTAGCTCCACAAGCAGACTTGCTACAATGTCTCTGGTCCTGTAGTCAGATTAGTCTCGCATTCACCTCTTTGTAACAACTCACTTACTTCCAACACTGCAAAATAGACCATCTTGAGTATTGTGCATCCCGAGTTCTCCAACCACCCCAGAGCTGAGAATTAACTGTTCTACCTTTCGCAGCAACAAGTAAATCCATTCTGCAATGCTGGATATATCCTTCACTTTCCATCCTGAAATTTCACACTTAAAGGAGTTGTCTCACTACATCGATTCATCTTACCTCAGTCCTCTTTTCTCATTTAATTTTTTAATTAATGTTTACTGGCTTTACGGCTCCCACTGGCCTGCAGTGACGAGTGTGAGGGGCACCAGGGCTATAGTTAAAACGCCCGCTGGCGCCTTATGAGAGATCGAACGGTCGTAGTTACGACCCAGGGGTGATGCAGCCCCTACAAGTGGGGGTATCTAGGGAAAAGGAAGGACAAAAGGTTAATTGCACATATTTCTAATGACTTTTTTTTGCAAAATCTTTACATAAAAATCAATCCTTGTAGTGAGATTACCCTTTAATGCATTTTTATTCAGATGGTTTTTTTTATTAAAAAACCTTAACCCCTTTCGACCTTGGGGCGTATCCCCTCCAGTCGTTTGGGGTTAACGCAACTGGGGCGTTGGATACGTCCTGAGGATCGCGCGAACTCTAAAACAGTTCGCGGATCGGCCGGGGGGTCACTGTTTATTACACTGACACCCGCACCACGGCCCCGACCCCCCATCGCTCCGGGGGGGGGGGGAAAACCCCGTAATTATCGCGACAAACCGGTCGCAAAAATTAAAAAGACGCGGGGGAGAGCCCTCCTGCGTCTCTGTCCGGCAGCAGCGAAGGGCGGGCGTCCTTTTGGCTCCCCCCTTACAGACACCACGGGGGGCATAGAATCTTCCGGGGGTTTTCTGTGACGTCACACGCCCGGCCCCCTGCCCCTTTGGGGCCCCCCCGGCATCGTAATGACAGTGTCATGGAAACAGTCATGCAAAAAAGTATGCACTGATTTCCCATTAATGAGAGATCTAAAGATCTCTCATTCAAATCCCCCATGGGGGAAAAATAAAATAAAAATGTGAAAGTGAAAAAAAGTAAAAAAAGTGAAAAACAAGTAAAACCAAACACGAAAAATAAAATAAAAATCTACAAAACCCCC
>JAODAL010017733.1:0-76816 GCA_025379985.1 Phyllomedusa bahiana
ATATCTCTAACATCATAATACAGATAATCAAAATTCTTATCACAATATTGATCAAGGTTTATTCATTTCCTGAATCAACAATCCCTACTTATCCAGAAGAAGTTTACAGGAAAAAGACGATAAAATAAGCAAGATAACCTTAACCAGCATGACAGTGGTAACCACCCCCTTTTTACCCGAGACCCCCCCTCAACGTCTCGAGTCACAGCCATGGGACCATGTTTTCAGTCTACCATGGAGAGGAGACCTCAGAAATATACTAATCACAAATAAAAAAATAAGACTCACAAAAAACTAAATACAATTAAACAAAAACAAGAAACAAACTTTGGATGAAATTGAAGAAAAACACCGATCTAACATTATAAAAAGGGCGTGGATAGGGGGGAAGCTACTGGGTCGTGAGTTGGAGACAGGATTATATTAAAAAACTGGTAGTGAAACTTTGAATGGATAATACACTTATCGCAATTAATAACACCCTACTACGGAAATGGAGAAAAGAAATCTTGATAAACTAATAGATGAGGGTATCAATCTAGGTGTACTTACCGAGAAGCAGGCCCAATATCTTAGGTCAATATACCTAAAGTACCGACGTGTTACGGGGTAACCCAAGACACATAAGGATCAAGTTACCACCTGCATTTCGTCCTTTTGTGTCTAGTTGTGGCTAGTCCTCAGTGAAAATACTCAGGCCAATGGTGGATGGATATGTTACAGCCCATGGTACAGATGTCACCGTAATCTCAGGGACCAGTACTATCTGTCCATTGATAATCTCAATATTTTTCAGTGGACAGAACAATGTGTTTGGTTAATCATGATTAAAAAGTGTTATACTCTAGCATACCATTATCTATGGTTAAACTGCCATATCAATATCATCCTTCACCAAACATAAGCTATATACGGAAGAACAAAATATGTTTCCTACAAGAAAGCCATAGAATTTATCTTATACACATAATACTTTCAATTCGATGGAGAATATTATTTACATAATGTTGGAGTACCCATGGACCACAGCTTCGCCCTCATTGTCGAACATATGTTCATGGCTTGGTGGACCGAGGAACATCTGATGATTTCAGAAGTCCCTACATTGCTGATGCATACTCTGGTCGTATGGGGGCGCTACATTCGACACCTCTGCTCGTTTGGGGATCGCGAATGAGGCGTCATACCGAGTTTATACCGTTCATTAATGATAATGCTATGTGGGCAGAACATCTACTATTTTTCTTTGTCTTGAATTAACAGTCTCACAGGAAATACCATGGCAACAAAAAGAAGTAACTAAACCAACATAAAACAAGAAAACCCTCATGTGGAAATACAGTGCTCAGGCAGACAGCTGCCACCACGACACATACCATAAATTCCCATACTTATTGGAAATTAAATAGAGCAAAGAGTTATGCAGTGAGGAACACAATTATAAACAACTACTGATGATCAAGAAAAGAGACTAAAAAACTAGAGGGAATATACAAAAAAACAAATAGACCATGCTAAGGATAAATTGAAAGACAAACACATGATATCACAATAAATAACAAAAAAAAACATAAAAGAACAAAAGAGTAAAGACATAAAGTTACTTTACTTACAGCTTTACAGTGAAGAATATGATCTAATAAAAAAAGTGTTCTTCCGAAAGCAGTAAGTATCCCTTAGACAGGGACCCTATACTTGCCAATATAATAGATGAAGGAATAAATATGTGCATAAACGCAACTAAACACTTGGGGATATATATTTCTCCTATAATATTCCAGTAAAAAACGTTCGAAACCTGGTTAATCTCAAAGGTAATTATATGTGTGGGAAAAAGTTAGCAAGGTATGCCAAAATAATGATAGACAGAGGTTAACTTGGTGTCAAACCATATAAGAAGAATAGTAAAATAAATATTTCTTAACTGTGATAGCCGATCATTTGTTAATCTTATTCATGTAAATCATGCAATAAATCCTATTAGGTAGTAGCATTCGGAAAACGATGCATAATAATACTGAACACCCTTGCGGGAAATTAGAAAAATGCAAAGCGCATCTCATTCCGAGCAGTAAGACATTTTGTGGGAGGGCAAACAACGCATGCGCACTCAAACAGTTTCAAATGTTGTGGATGAGAACGAATTGAATCTCCACCACAATGGATGGAACTGGGAAACATCGATTGCGCCTGCTTGAGGCCTTCTGGATCCATTAATTGGAGTCCAGGTTCCCGAAGGGCCCTTAATAAAGAAATGACATTTATCCTTAATATATACTGCTATTAATTATAAATAGCCTTAATGCCATGGTATAAATACGGTAAAATAAGACATTATATCTATAACTAAAAATTGGATGTCGATTGCTTCTAGTATATATATGTGTTTTTTTTTTTTTGTTTTTTTTTTTTTTCTTTTTTTCTTTTTAAAAAAAAGAGTAAAGGATATGACGTGTACATACACGTGACACCGCAATTACTATTTTAATGGACACATAGACGCATGTTTAGTATATACGTGGAACAAGGGCAAAAATCTACTATGGCTGAAAACGCGTTAGGTTTTAACTGTTCTGGCTGTTAGGACCAACCACAAGCCAGCCTGCACATTTGAATATGCGAAAAAATTGGAATTATATTTTTTTCACCAACCACGGCTGATCCATTCGCTATTTTGCTGTTTTGTCAAATTTACATATGCGTCCCTCTGTCTTTGTTCGTAAAGTTTTTCTCTTAGGGAGTGTGTTATTTTTTAGGATTTTGCTTTCATTTCCTGTTAGTTTTTTTCAACTTAATGTGACTGGAGCACCCATCTTTTGGGCTATGCAGAATAGACATCAAATTTTCTGACTCAGCAGATCTGCAGCAAAACAGAAAACAGCAAGCAGTGCACAAAACAACAGTAGACAGCAACAGCACAACAAACAGCAGCAACAAACTGCACCAAGTTTATACTACTACAAAAGATAACGCCACAGATCTGTATCCAGAGATCATTGCTTGTATCCAAGGTGAAAAAACACATTCTTTTGATACCACTTGTGTCTACTATATCTACTACTCTGAGCCTGCTAGGTCCTGTCTGCTCCACATCTCTGATACGAAAAGTAGGAAAGTCTCCCAGTTCAACTATCTTTCCACCAGCCATACACCTTCCAATACGCCTCAATGTGGGACAGAAAACTTTCTCTCGTCGCCACGGCCTCGGCTCTGCAGTAATTTACCACAATACGACATCTTGTAATTTTTTGTGGTATAAAAGGTTAAATAATAGTATCTTGAACTTCGTTCAGCCCATGTGGTCTTAGAGTGTTCAATCAGTACATCCAATAGACCTCCCGTTGGCTCAATATTTTAGCTCTCTCTGATGTATGTGGATGAATGTGTTCGATAGGTTGTATTGTAAAATCAGGGGTTCTGCTTTTGTGAACTTCTAGGAGATGTCTGGGTAGACTATGCACGAGTCTCCCATGCCGAACATCGTATCTGTGATTGATCAGTCTTCTTGACAACTTAGTAGAAGTTTTGCCGACAGTAATCTGGATATTACAACAACAACTTATTTAAATAAAGAACAAAAGAGAACTAGAGACACGTTAGAGATCCCACTAGTTATGGAGGCCCCCTGAGGCAGGTATATATATAGGCCCCCTCAGGCAGGTATATAGACAGGCCCCCTCCGGCAGGTATATGTGGGTTCCCTGAAGCAGGTATATATGGGTCCCCTCAGGCATGTATATAGATAGGCACCCTCAGACTAGTATATATGCGCCCCCTCAGGCAGGTATATATGGGCCCCATCAGGCAGTCACTATCTACTTGGTAGGCTTCCTATATGCTTCCTCTCGGGTACACACTTCCCAGTGCACCTATTCCAAGGGAGATGCCTTCTGACAGACCACACAGCACCAACTTCCATAAAAGTCTATAGTTCCCTATATAAGATCCATGGTAAGGGAACAGTGCTCTGAACCTGCCAGCTGAAGTCTGGAGGAGGCCCAGGCTTCCAAAAAGGTTAAGGAGGGCCCATCATCCTCTGGAGCTCGACCACTTCTCCAGACCCCCAAGACTCTGCAAGTGAACAGAACACTAACACTCTACACCGAACTGAACCCTTCCTAACTAAACTAAGCCTAATTTGTAAACTATCTACACCCATATCTAACAAATAGTTCTCATGGTAAACTACTCCACCCTTTCCTTGTCCAATGGCTGCAAACCGAGCACTTACATACAACTGCATGAGTTACATTACAGATTTTAACCATCTGCAGTACACTAAAAGGGCTTGTCCCACTACAGACTTTTACATCCATCTTCTGCTTTTTCACTAGTTTACAGCTTCAAATCAAAGGACGGCAGGGGCGTCGCTAGGCCGTTTTATCCGGGGCTTGTGTCCCCTTATAAAATGCCAGCTGCCCCGTATTGTTTCCGTCCCCGCCGATTGGCTCACACCACCACAGTATAGCGCGTGCCAGCATTGTTGGATCACGAGTAGAATATGCGGCGCCGGCGACTACTATCAAAGCTACCTGCTCCGCTGCCGCATCCGGTCTTCCTGTGTGTTACTGACAGTGCGAAGGGGCGCATAAGCCGGCGCGAGCATCTGTACTTGGGAAAAACAATATGTGGCGGCCCGCTACTGAGTATCTTGGGCCGCTACTACACTGTCTCCCGCTCTGTAGGAGTCTGCCCACTAACTATCCCGCTCAACCCGCTGTGGGCTTTTTCCTAGGAATGTTGCTGTGGCATGATTCGCAGGTCAGACGGGATATCGGCGCAGCATACTATTCCTCCTTCATAAGCCCAGGGCGCGACGCAGCCTGTTCCTTCCCCCTCTCAGCCCTCCTTCTTTTAGTCAGTGACTTCCTGCGCCAACATAGCAGCCGGCGGATAAAGTTATATTATACTGGGCATGGGGTCTGGCAGGCTCAGGCTGGAAATAAGGTACTGATATGTTGGGGCAATAAATAAAATGACTGAATAACTGGTCAGCGTTCGGTGTTGGTCAATCCTAACCCACAGACCTGACAGTTAAAGTTATATTGATCAGCTTTTATTGGTAAAATATATAATACATGAGACCCTCAGAGCTGACAAACAGTCCCACTGTAGCCGATTGGCAAGCTCTTTACCTGATGCCTTCCTATTACTGAGGTACCTAGATGCCTGTATATATACCAGGGACTCTATGCCCTACCTATATACTGTGGGACCTATGCCTCCCTATATACCCTGGAGAGAGCCTATGCTACCGTATATACCGGGGACTTTTTTGCCTGTCTAAATACCATGGGACATATACCTACCGTATATACTGTGAACATATGCCTACGCTGAGATACCAGGGGAACCATGCCTACCAATATACCAGGGACATATGCCTACCTATATACTGGGACCTATGCCTACCTATATACCGGGGTACCTATCCTACCTATATATCGGGGGAACGCTGATGCCTTCTATATACCAGAGGGGACATATACCTACCTATATACTTGGGGAATAGCCCACCTGTAACTATGGGGATTTATGCCTACCTATATACTGGGGGACCAATTGCCTTACCTAATACCAGGGAGACCTACTGCCTGACCTATATACCAGGGGGACCTTATGCCTACCTATAAACCCAGTGGGACATATACTAACCTATATACTGTGGGACATATGTCTATCTACCTAGATATACCAGGGGGGGACAAGCCCTACCTATATACTGGGGACCTAGTCCAACCTATATACCTGGGTGACTTATATGCCTACCTATATACCGAGGGACTTATTCTACCTATATACTGTGGGGACCTATGCTATACCTATATACTGTGGGGACCTATGCCTTCCTATTTACTGTATGGACCTATGCCCTACCTATATCGTGCCTGAGGGACCTATGCCTATCTATATACTTGGGGGAATCCTATGCCTAACTATTTGACGGGGAGCCTATGCTTACCTAGGAGACTGACGGGGATTTATGTCTACCTATATACTTGGGACCTATTTCTACCTATATTTCTGGGGAGCCTTTATCCCACCTGCAACGTTGAAGGGAACTCTATGATCACCTAAATAGCTGGGGGTACGCCTATATACTACCCAAACTACTAGATCATATTATTTACCTATGTATGGTTACTTATCCTCCTACTTGGAATCTTAAAGACTTGCCAAACTACAGGAAGACCTAATCCTCAACCGGTACTACGGGACCTATATACTTATCCACATACTGGTACCTATAGAACTACCTACCGGGCACAGCCTTCTGGTGGGCACTATATAACTATCATCCGGATTTGTGGGACCTATATAACTCACTGCCTACCTACTGAAGGAACATATTTTTCCATACAGCTTTTTTGGAAGTTACCTATATACATACCTGCTTGCGGAAACTATATATCGTACCTACTTATTGGGGGTCTCGGGCATATAAATCTACCTGTCTACTTTAAAGGCCCTTAAAAAGACCTACATCCTTACTGTTTTGGGAAGGGGGGTCTATAAAGGAATGATGGTGACGATCATACCCTCACAGCAGCCACCTGTCTTTTTTCAAGCCTATCATAGGAAAGCAGGTGCTGTGGAGGATGGAGCATAACCAAGAATTCCTATGTAGGGTCACCATTAGGGTAGGTATAAAACCCCCTGCCATTTATCTAGGTGTCTGGAAAGTGAGGAGAATTCTAAGATTGTTTGTGTGGTAAATTCTGCAGCGACAAGTTGTGCCGTGGAGAAATCATCGATGGCGGTCTGGGCCGTAAAGACAAAGTAAGGGAAAAAGAGAACTACTCCTATCCAAAGGAAACTCGCCGTGATCACTTTAGTTGAACTGCCCTGTGACACTTATATTTAATCAGAGCTACATACAACTAGTATCTACCACAATCCTTGTCACTGTAATCGGCGGTGATATATGTTCTGCAGAGCACCTGTTTAAGCTGGTATCACGCTACATGTTGTGCCCGTTATATTATTGGGTCTTAGTAATGGTTATGGATTTTCTATATTTATCAATCAAACCTATGTATATTTTGCCTCCATGTAGAGTTATAATATTCAGTACCTTTATGACTATTATTTTTTAGGGGAATTACCTTTTATTCATACGCTAGTTGAAAGATTTTTGAAAAAGTTGATATTTGTCAGCGCCGATTCTCATTCTACACAGCACTGCTGAGAATGATGAAAAGATCTATGTGGACGAGTGGAAAATAAACTGACAAGAACATTACACTATTTTCTGTAAAAATTAACATACTACAGTTCACAATGGGGCTTAAAAGTACCGTGGTGTGAACCCAGCCATACTGTAGCAAAAACCGCAACATCAGAGAGGGCCCGGGCCCCGGTTTGATGTGTTTAGGACCCTAGCAACGCCCCTTGATGACGGTCTCTCCTCCCAGTAAGCGTGTACCCCTCACTGAGAGTAAGTGACATCCCAGCACCCCCCTCCCTCTCTCTCCTGAATCATCATCATCACTTGTTGTGAGAAAATGGAAGGGGAGAGTATTTCACAGCTCTGCAGACCTCCTGCAATGGTCAGTTGCGTCATGCCTGCAGACCTGTCCACCGTCCCTCCACAAGCTCCTTGTAACCAAACACCTGTTTGCGTGTAACCATTTATAACACATAGTTCCCCTAATGTTACCATAAAGTTACATTTTGTCCATTTAGTCTACAAGTGTATTATAGACGATGTGTTAAATATGGATGTGGAGGAGCAATTTTATTATATTTGTGTTATATGTTGGGATAACAGATTGGTATATGATGTTGTATAGGTGTGGTGAGTGACAAGTGTTTGAAAATATTAGTTATATGGGGTGGGGGAGTGGCTTGTTATACACGGTGTGTCATAAATGTAAAATGCTAGAAATACCTTCCAGCTATATTTTGGAATGACTTACTAGAGCACTATTGTAGAAAGCACTATTGTAAAAAGCACTAAGACTTAATCGTAAGTAAAAGATAACATGGATTTATTCAGTATTCATGACGCGTTTTGCTGGAAGCTGTCCCGCTTCATCAGATGCATACAGCTTAATGAAAAAAACCGGGTTTAAATACACTGATCCCCAAAACGAGGTCCCATAGTAAACAATACAAAACACTTTCATTCATAAAAATATCGTACAAAGAAACACAATCATTAATTTATTGTAGTTACTAACCTGTACCATGAATACATAACTGTAACGATAACAAGGTAACCACACTAATTATAGGATGCAAGCTAAAAATACACACACTCACACAATATAAGTTACTTAAAAAGCAAAAAGATAAAGTTTATTTATTAAAAAATATACTAAAATATGTTTTATTTAAAAAGGTGTGATAACAGCTAGATATGAAATACTGTATTGCACTTTGTTGATGTATGTGATTGACCCCTAGGGAACCTATTTATATGATTTAAAATGATTTTATGAAAATAATTTTTTATATAAAAAAGAAAGATATTAATATAGAAACACTTTGAATTTTTGTGTATAAAAGGTTAAATAATAGTATCTTGAACTTCGTTCAGCCCATGTGGTCAGAGGCCCCCCAGCTATCAATTGCCACTTACAATTCTGGTATCTCATTATGTGGCAAAAGGGCTTTTGGGCCCCTCAGGCTGCAGGGCCCAGTAGCGACTGCTACCTCTGCTCCCCATATAGCTACGCCAATGCATGTGGTCTTAGAGTGTTCAATCGGTACATCCAATAGACCTCCCGTCGGCTCAATATTTTAGCTCTCTCTGATATATGTGGATGAATGTGTTTGATAGGTTGTATTGCAAAATCAGGGGTTCTGCTATTATGAACTTCTAGGAGATGTCTGGGTAGACTATGCACGAGTCTCCCATGCCGAACATCATATCTGTGATTGATCAGTCTTCTTGACAACTTAGTAGAAGTTTTGCCGACATACTGGATATTACAACAACACGTTATTAAATAAATGACAAATGAACTAGAACACGTTAGATGATCCTTTATTTTAAAAGTTTTCACTAGTGACCATTTTAAGTCTACAGCCACGGGGGAAACTTTTAAAATAGCGCTCTAGTAAGCTGTTCCAAAATATAGCTAGAAGGTATTTCTAGCATTTTACATTTATCACTTGTCCTCGGCGTCCTCGTGGCACCTCGGCGGGAACGGATCGGAGCTGCTATCTTCTGCACACTGGCAACCTAATGGGCGCTTAAGCGAGCTGTACCGTAATACTAGTACAGCCGTAAAAGGTGAGCACCTGACTGTATCCAGTGGTCTTTTATGTAAGATTTCAGTTGCGCTCTTCTTGTAGTATTTTACCACCGTGCCGGAGCTCGTAATCGGAGATAACGACCCGTCCGGAAGAGATTACCCATTGTCACACGGTGTGTCATTTAACAAGTGGGTGTCGCTTGTTATTCATGGTGTGTCACGTAACAAGGGGGTGTGGTTTGTTATACAGGGTGTGTCTTTTAACAATGGGGTGAGGCTTGTAAAATAGGGTCTATCATGTAACAAGTGGGTGTGGCTTGTTATGCAGGGTGTGTCATGTAATAAGGGGGTGTGGCTTGTTATACAGGGTGTGTCATGTAACAAGGGGGTGTGGCTTGTTATACAGGGTAGGTCATGTAACAAGTTGGTGTGGCTTGTTATATAGGGTGTGCCATGTGACAAGTGAGTGTGGCTTGTTATACAGGGTGTGTCATGTAAGTCTATGTTCACACGGCTAAACACCGGGGCGTAATTTCGCCCCGCAATTACGCCATGTGGCCGTGGGCGGGGCGGGAGCGGGGGGCAGGCACTTCGCCGACCCATAGACAGTCATTGCTAGCGGCGCGTATACGCCGCTAGAAAGTGACCTGTCAATTATCTCCCCCCTCGGCGTAATCGCCGAGAAGGGAGAGGAGACGTAATGCATAGTTCTCTATGAGAACTGTGCATTACCGTAGTTAATGGGACGGAGTCAGCACGTAAGTGGCGCACTCTGGCGCGTAATTACGGACCGAATTACGTCCCAGAATAAGCCGTGTGAACATGGCCTAAGCATGGGGTGTGGCTTGTTATACAGGGTGTGTCATGTAAGAAGGGGCTGTGGCTTGTTATACAGGGTGTGTCATGTAAGAAGGGGGTGTGGCTTGTTATACAGGGTGTGTCATGTAACAAAAGGGTGTAGCCCACCCTGCCTCCCTATATACCCCTGCCTGCCTATATAGCCCACCCTGCCTCCATATATACCCAAGCCTGCCTATATAGCCCACCCTGCCTGACTATATACCCCTGCCTGCCTATATACCCCACCCTGCCTGACTATATACCCCTGCCTGCCTATATAGCCCACCCTGCCTCCCTATATACCCCTGTCTATATAGCCCACCCTGCCTGACTATATACCCCTGCCTGCCTATATAGCCCACCCTGCCTCCCTATATACCCCTGCCTGCCTATATAGCCCACCCTGCCTGACTATATACCCCTGCCTGCCTATATAGCCCACCCTGCCTGCCTATATAGCCCACCCTGCCTGCCTATATACCCCTGCCTGCCTATATAGCCCACCCTGCCTGACTATATACCCCAGCCTGCCTATATAGCCCACCCTGCCTCCCTATATAGCCCTGCCTGCCTATATAGCCCACCCTGCCTGCCTATATACCCCTGCCTCCCTATATACCCCTGCCTGCCTATATAGCCCACCCTGCCTGACTATATACCCCTGCCTGCCTATATATATAGTCCACCCTGCCTGCCTATATATAGCCCACCCTGCCTGACTATATATCCCTGCCTGCCTATATACCCCTGCCTATATAACCCCCCCTTAGCCTGCCTATGTAGTCCTCCCTAAAGCCTGCTTGTATAGCCCCTATAGCCTCCCTAAAGCTTGCCTACCTATATAGCCCCCTGAAACCTGTCTGTCTACTTATATGGGGTCCCATCTACCTATATGGCCCCTATAGCCCACGTAACCCCTGTCTACCTGTATGGCTCCCTTTAGCTACCTAAACCATGCCTGTCTACCTATTTAGCCCCCTTATAGCTACCTAAACTCTACATGCCTACCTATATGGCCCCTATAGCCTACCTAAAGCCTGCCTGCCTATTTGGGCCCCCCTATAGCCTATTTACATACCTGTCTGCCTATGTGGGGCCCACCTATAGCCTAGCTACCTGGGGCCCACCTACAGCCTACCTGTGGTCCACCTACTGCATACCTACCTACCTGGGGCCTAAATACTGCCTACCTAGTGCCAATCTACCTACCTGTAGCCTACCTACCTAATTGAGACCTGCCTGACTACTGCCTACCTACCTAGGATCTACCTACCTGGGGCCTATGTACTACCTACCTCAAGTCTACTAACCTACCTACCTAGGGTCTACCAACCTATCTAATGTGGGTCTACCTGCTTATATGATTCGGGGCGGTACAGGCCATAGCTGTAACACAATCTCCAGGGTGTGAATCCTCTGTTCCTCACCTCTCCTCTAGGAGACTGGGCCTCTAAGCTATGGCCTGTACCCACTCTCCCACACCTGGGATGTTTGTACAGAGGTGGGGAGCAGGGAGTGAGGTGCTGGAAAAGTGAGGATTCTAATATATTTGGGCCACATGCAAGAAACGGTTCTGGTCAAAAACTCACTTTTTTCCCCATAGAAACCTATGAGGAAAAAAGTGAGTTTTAGACCAAAACCATTTAATACATGTGGCCCTTTGTGTCCAAATCTGTAGGGATGAGTGGTGGCCGGGAGAAGTCATCATGGTGGTCGGGACCGGATGCAGAACAAAAGGGAAAGTCAACAACTCTGTAGGGAAACGTCACCTGTGAGTCAGAAGATGTAACTGCACTGTAATCACTTACGTGTCTGTAGAGTCTGTGTACACTGGTGTCTACCACTATATGGTCACTGTATGGAGGTTACATACAGTTTGTAGGACACCTGTGTACTCTAGTATATACCACTATATGGCAGTAATATTGATCTTTATTCATTAATAGTATAGGGGTATTAGTCACTATGTGGTGGTAATTTGTGGTTGTGCTCTTGCGGTATAATCTGGTCCATATGTAGTAACGTTATTGGTAATGTTAATATGGGTATAGTGGGATTTGTTTGGTAGCAGTATGATGGTGATATCTATGGTGAGGTGTTCACTCCTTGTATTATCTAGTAACTGCATGACTTAAGAGGTACTGGTAAATGTTCGTGGTCGGGGGGTGGGGAGGTGGCCATCCAAAAGTTTGCTTTGGGGCCCATGCTTCCCTATTTACGCCAATGCTATGATGCTCTTTATCCATGACTAGTTTTAATATGTTTTATAATACATTTTGGATATTTTAACGTAAGGAAGATTTATATGAGTTTTTCCCTGGACTTGGAAGCTGGTGAACTGGCTTGTTTTTTTCCCTGTCAAAAATCATAGCTAAGGCCTCTATTCAGAAAATACAACCCCTGTTATATGCTTCCCTTACATAGGAAAGCACGGTCTAATGACAGATTCAATTAAACAAGTCGATAGGGAAGTGCTTGTTCAGAGGACTATGACCTATCATGGTGGCTATACGCAATGAACATGAGGTTACAAGATAGAACAGAAAGTTGTCATAATTGAAAACACAATAATAAATAACACAATCCCTGAAAAAATATGGAGCCACCCAGCTACCAATACAGAAATCATAGATACACAAGACAAGGTAAAACTGTTGAACATTTTAGGTTCGAGAAAAATACCTCAAGCAAATAAATGTAATTATTTCAACTGATAATACATGTTTTTTTGTAGATCCTGGGTGAAAAAACAACACTCAGTGTTGAAGAAAAATATATTGAATTACCTAATAGCAGTACAAGTCTGAAAATAGTTGGTACCCTCGCATTAAAGAAAGAAAAACCCACAATGGTCACTGAAATTACTTTAAACTGTCAAAAGTAATAATGGATTTAAATTTACTGAAAATCAATTAATGGAAATCAGACATTGCTTTTAAATTGTGTTTCACCCGAAAAATTAGAAAAACAAACTAATGAAACTGACCTGCAAACAAATGATTTCTGTAACTGACAATGAGACAAATTTCTCAATTTTTTAGAACTCGAACCGAACATTTTACGGTTCGTTCGGGTAAAGTTTGTGTTTGGAATACACATTCGACGCGCCATTTTTAGTTTCACTTTTAGCTGCTTTTTGCACTTTTGACAGGCATCCATTCAGTGCAGAGCACAGAGAAGTGTCAAAAACGTCATCGCTGAGGTCTAGGGCTCTCATTTGTTGCTAAAATCCCATGACCCTGTTATATGTACAGTATTTCACTGTATTTCCTTGTGAATGCCATTTGCAGTTCACTCTCCATACTGAATGGACTGCTCTCTGTCTGCTTGCATGCAGGCACACAATTTCTCAGCGATTTTAGACAGGAAAAGCTGCTATTTAGATTAGTTAGGGAGGTGTACAGCAAGCTTAGGGAATCATAGACAATAATAGTCAGGGAGTTTGGTATTGCTGGCTGCATCTTTCCCACATACAGAAACTGTTATTTGGCGACATTTGTAGGCTCCCATAACACCTAACTCTCATATACATCATACTCATATAATCATACTCAGTGCCCAAAAGTTCATTTTTGCAATTTTAGGGGTACAGCTATTGCATCAGACACCGTTAACAAATCTCCTATAAGAAGAAATCTATTTCAAATAGTGATTGCTTGGTGAAAATTTTATTGAGTGCCCATAATTTCATTGTTGCAGTTTTGGGGGTACAGCTATTGCATAAGACATCGTTAACAAATCTCCTATAGAAAGAAATCTATTTCAAAAAGTGGTTGCTTGGTGAAAATTTTAGTGAGTGCCCAAAAGGTCATTTTTGCAGTTTTGGGGGTACAGCTATTGCATAAGACACCATTAACAAATCTTTAGCTTTTTAATATTTAGCTTTTGAACATGGAGAGAACTAGAGGTGAGAAACGAGCAAGGAGGGGAACAGGACATGGAGCTAGAGGTACTAGACAAGGCGTTCCTTTCAGTGCTCCGGACAACACACAAGCGAGCACATCGTCAGGCCTGTCATCGCTTGCTCAGTTCTCTGTGAGTCTCAGTAATGAAGAGCGTCGCTAATCTGTTCTTCAGCGGTTAACACAACTTGCATCCAGCAGTTTTACCTCCTCTTCCTCTCCGTCACGGTCACAAATGTCATCATCATCATTGTCATCATCAGTCCAACCTGAAGCAAACACAGCCCAAATGTCACAACCCAATATACAGACCACTCCAGATAATCCATATTCTTTCTTTGATTACACAATGCGGTTGGGGTCAGAAGGCATTTCAAAAGATCAAGAGGCCAAAAAGGATGATTTTGTCTGCTCTGATGCCCAATCGATGATGCCCTCAGAGGAGGAGAAGGAAGCTGGTCCGTTGGCAGAAATACCGAGCGGTCAGCAATGCCTCGCAGTGCCTGTGGCTTCTAGCCCGCAGCTTGATGATGTAGACTGTCAGGAAGGGGAGGTCACCTGTGATGATGATGACATTGCGGATCCAATGTGGTCTTTTGAGCAGCAGCTCTCGAGCGCCTCATCAGTGGAGAAGGAGGATGATGGGGTAGTGCCAGTGCAGGTCCGGCCTCAGAAAGGGAGAGGGCGGTCGCACAAGTCCGCTGAAATTACTCCGCCAGCCATGGTCAGTGGTGGCAGCAGGAACACCGGTACTAGGTTTTCAAAGTCAAAGAGGTCCAGGAACGGTGAAGCCTAGGCCTTTTCAATCAAGCCTCAGATTTGCCGACTGACGTCATATGCTGGATTTACTTTCAACGCATCAGTAGAGGAAAGAATGTAAAGAGTTTAAGCACCAAGAGCATGAACAGGCACACAGGTCCTGGGCTTCCAACCACTGTGACATCTTCTGCCTCCTCCTCCTCCGCCACTGCCAAGCGCAAGCAGTCCTCTGCTGTCGAAGTGCCGGAGCAGCATGAGCAAGCACCTTTCCCCAGCCCAGTTTAATGTCGGCCGTTTTCCCACCACCGGGCAACACACCCCAAATTCCCTTTCCCAAACCAGTTTTCCCTGCATGCTTTTAAGAGCCAGCCCTTCTGTGTACCATTTGTGCAGCATAAGAAACACTTTCCCCCCAAACCAAACCTCCCCCAAACCCAAAAAGGGCCTTTGGAATTTCGGCTTTTGAAAGGTGTTGGCCCGGGGAAATTTTTCCTTTTCCCGCCTGATGGACACGATGAGTTTCCCACATCATCCCCTGGAAACCCCCCAATACAAGATGTTGGGGCGGGAAATTTTTTCCCCTTTGAAAAGCTTTTCCCTGCCGGGCCCGCCACATTGCAAAAAAGATCCCGAAACCTTTTTGGGGCGCATTTTGGTCCACCCAAAGTCCATCTCGTAGAGACACAGGGGGCCTAGAAAGGGCTTTGATCAAGGGTTTTTTACTTTCCTCACTGCTGCTCACTGGGAAAAGTTTGGTGGAAGGGAAAGGGCCCGGGACACTTTTTCCACCCCCTGCGGGGGATGGTGAAAGGGGGTCCAATCCCCAACCCGGGGAGGGGGTTAGTACCTTCTAAGAAAAAACGGGCCCCTTTCCCTCAAATTAATTTGTCTTGGGGGACCTTTGAACACACAGGTCAAGAGCTGGGGGACGGCCCCTGTGAAATCGGGACCCCGACCAGTGATTTGGGTCCCAAAGAACCTGGCACCGGGAAAGGGGTGGGGGTGTGACAAGGGGAGAAATCCCCCTCCCTGCCCTTGGGAAATGGGTTTAAACTTACGCACATCCCTTGCATGGCACACATCATAAACCCTTTGGTTTTGCAAAAAAAATTTTAAAGTGTTACCCGGGCCCTTGACTGTTTTGCTGAGGAAAGAATCGGGGTTTAGCTCCATTCCGGTGTTTACACCCATGCTTTGGCATGATGGCAGGGGTTGCAGCAAAATGGGGGTCACCCCCACCCCCGCTGGATATGGGGATGGGGCAACAGGGTGAAATTCCATCCCCCACATGCTCCAGTGATTGTGGCCAGCATAATACCTTAGGGTTTTAAATGTTGGCAGGGGGCCTGACTAGCATTTTTTTTGCGGCCCTTTTTGGGTTTTTTGACCCATACAGAGTAGACCCAAAGTGAAAAAAATCTTTCCCCAAAAATTTGGGCCGTTTTAAAAAGAGGCCCCCAAAAAGGGGCCCAGTCAGTACGAGGGAAATTGTCACTTTCCCAATTAGGGTTTTATATTTTTTTAGGGAACAAGCGTTGGGCACTCTCCCCGGCAGATGTTTTTCAGCCAGTGATGGAAAAGGGGGGACACAGAGCTTTACTCGGGGAGGATGTGGGAAGGTCTGACGTTTGGGAAATTTTATAGGTCTTTTTTAGGCGGGGGTTTTTCTAGGCCCGAGGGGGGGGGTGCGGGAAATGACATTTCCCACTAAACAGGTAGAGGGGTATGAGGCTAGACAGGGTTTCCGGGGTGATGGTCGGGGTGGGAAAGTGGGGAGGATAAAGAAGGCAGGGGGGGACACGGGAAATTCCCCTTCAGTGGTAGAGGTTGACACAGTTTACAGGAGGAGGGGGAAGATCGGGTTTAAAGTGCCCTCGACCCGGGGCCCTTGGGAGACCCGGCCGCATATAAATCTTAATGCTACATTACCTCCCAACATGTTTCCATGCATCAAAAGGAATCAAAATTAACAGGGGTTTTAAACTGGGGGGCCCACCCTCCTTGACCCACATTAAAAGGGAAAAAGTAGCAATTTTCGTCCCCCCACAAAAATTTGACATTTAAATACATGAATTTGGGGAACAGTGCTCATTGACCAACTTGAGACATTTTTTCCTTCACTTTCTAATGTCCCCATCAATCATCTTTCAACGCTCAAAGGGGGAGAATTAGAAAAGATTTTGATTTTTTTTAGGGGGGACTGTCAATTGGAAATTTAAGGAAAAAACATCAAAAGGGTCTTTTTCCCTTCATTATATTCTTATTAAGCTAATCAGATATTTTTGTTAAACTGCCTTTACTGCTATACCCCTTTAATCGAAGAAATCAGATATCCTCACCATTTTTCCCTTGAGACAGATGCATTGCCGGGTTAGAAGCAAGAAAGTAAAGGAAACTTCCTCCTTCCCGGATAATACGAGGAGATTTCCGGTTGTATCATATCAGTTTAATGCTCATAGAAACATGCAAATTATAACTTGTCTTTTTTAGCGACCCCCAAATTTAAACCCAATCTTGTGGTGATAGAATAGTCTTGTGTTTTAAAAAAGTTCTTTTGGAAGTTTTTTTAAATTGATTAAACTTCGGGGTTTTTCTTGTCCGAAAGGGAAGCTGTGGGTTTCATGTTTTTTTCGACCCCTCTGGCTGTCGGAAGCAAAAATTAATAATATAATTCGGGGGGAGGCTTTTTAATTGGATAAGGATTGGAACAAAGATAATTCCCAACCCTGTTTTAAAATCATTTGACAGTGGTCCCGTGCTCTAAAAACCCCCAAAAGGATGACTATCCGGGGGGGGGCCCTGAACGCCTTAGCTTTGGGACTGCACGGTCCTGGAGGGGGCCCGAATCATTTGGGGGCCTAAATCAACCCCACAGAAAAATAGGTAAGTTACCCAGATTTTTAGTCTGTGACTTATCTGTTTTTTGGCCCAATTCTAGTGAGAGTCTTTTGGTGGTTTGTCCCTCCCTTGGGGAAAACCTGGGGGTGAGCGTTAAAGGTGTGTTTTCCCTTAGTGTGTGTCTGGTCCATGTAGGCGTATCTTTTATGCGTTTTCCCTTTTTAAAAAAATCCCTTTTTTAAATGCCTCTGCTTGTTTGTCTTTAAAGTATACGTGACGGGGATGAGGTTTTTTTCCTTTTCAGTTTCATTTTTTCCCCAGTGTCGGTCGGAGCGGGCTCCGTTTGGAAAAAAAAAAGAGATATCAGAGATAAGCAACCTGGCATCGAAACCAACCCTGCATAAGTTTTATAAGTTATATAAAGTTATTTTAAAGATATAGTTATAGACAGGGGGATCTGGGGATTTATTTTCCTTGATAACCCCGGGTTATAAGTTTATATCCCAAGATATATTTTAATGACAGAGGGTTTCTGCTTTCCTGAAGAGAACTGGCCAATTGCCAAATTTTTGCTATAGTTTTAAAACAGACGACCTGGAGAGAAATGGTTAAAGAGTACCAATACCTGTTATATAGACAGAAGAATTTGGGTTTTTTAAAAAGCCTGTTATTTAGACAGAAGACCCTTTTTTTTCTATTAGCCTTTTATACAAAAGGGTTTTAAGACGAAGATTTTGGGTTTTTCCGATAGCCTTTTATTGCAGAGATGGCTTTTTTTTTTTTTTTGAGAATATTTTAGATTACCTGTGCCCAAGCAGAAGACTTTGGTTAGTTTATGTTCGGGACTTAATCTAACATCCCACGTGTGTTAATTTGTTTGTTTTACTTAGGGAGAAAAGATGGCATTCAGGGTTAATTTTATATTTCAAAACTACATCACTTTTTTATCTTTCACACTTAAAAATTTTTGGCAGAGTGTTTTAACCCTTTGGGTTCGATTTTAAAGCATTTTTTTAAGGGGGGGTTTGTAGCTGCAAGGGCTCGGGACTTCAGTTTCCCCCGGTTTTGGGCGTACTGAAAAATTATTTTTCCCCAGTCAGAAGGTGCAAAAAGAGTAGTTTTATTTGAAGAGAAAAAATAGTAAAAAAAAATTTATGAGATTTAGAGAAGAAAGGGATAAATTTCGCTCTGTGTAAAGACATAAATAAGAAGATAAGCTTTTGCATGGTTTTAGACAAGGAAATGAAAAAAACATAACGATGCTTTTTGCAAATTGCAAGATAAATTGAAACGGAAAAGTAAAAAAATTTTAAAAAGGGTTTTAGGAAAACATAAAGGTGGGCCCCAATTTCCAAAAATGGCGATTTTTTCAGAGTTGGGGGCTGACGCAAACTAAAATTTCCCTTAAACCAAATGAAATTTTCGTTGATTGGGGGAGGGGGGAAAGTAAAAACCTGATCACACCTTGTATTACCTCAGCCCTGCCCCTTCCGTATTCCCTTCCCCCACTCCCTTTCCCAGGAAACCCCCCATTTTTCTGTAGCCATTTTTTTTTGAATCCCCAAAAATTCTTTTGTATAGGGAAAGGGAAAACCAAAACCCCCCCCTTTGCATTTCCCGTTTTTCCAATTTAAATTTAGTCCTAAAACAATCCAAATTCCTGGAATCCGGGTTTTAAATTGAACAGCGGCCCTCTTGATACACCCACCAAATTTCCCACTCCTATCTTTTCCCCCAATTTCACTCCACTTGTTTTCTACAATTTAAAAAATTGATATTTCAACTTTTCGTGTTTATAAAGTTCTTGCCGCACAATGCAACATCACAACCACCCCCGCAAAAAACCCTATACCCTGTGCTCACCCGCTTCTAAAAACACCCACCCCCTCCGTAAACCCCTATTTTGACTTTCCGTTTATAAACGGAGAGGAAAATTTGGGAAAAAGGAAAAGTTTGCCCTTTTGTCAGGATGCCGGGCCCACATCTGCAAATCCAAATTAAAAGGGCTCCAAAATTTTTTCTATTTCTTTACACAAAAGACGCTGCCCCTAGGAGAGATTAAACCCCGTGATTACATTATGAAAGCCCCTTTAAACCCAAAATATTAAAAACCCTAAACCCCCAACAATTGTGTTCGGGGGGGGTGAAACAAAATTAATTTTACATTTAAAGTACTTCAAGTGGCCCAAAACGAACAAATTTCCAAAAACGCTTTTCCCCTACCCCCATTTTCTTTGGCAAACTTTTCGTTCCCACCAAAAAGACAGTGGGACCAAAGGGCATTTCTCATCCGCCTTACTGAGCACAGCCAATTTTTTCCGGTAAAGTGAAATTAGGATGTTGGGGATTTCAAAACGCTTTGGCCAAATGTTTGAAGACCCACATGGCTTCCCCCCCCTTAATCAAACCCACTAAAATTTTCCCCCGGACAACTTCCCCCCTAAATGTGAGGGAAAAACCTCAGTTTTCCCTTGAAAATACACCCCCATTTCCCCCCACCCCAGAACCGACCTTTATTTCCCTGGACTTAAACCCCCTTTCCTTTGGCAGCACCCCCCCACCTCACCCCCCTCAGCCACCCGGATTCCTTTTTTCCCCGCCGGTTTTTAAACCTTCTTAACCCTCAGCCCCCGAACACCCCTACCCCGGGAAACAACCCGTATATGTGCCTTTTCATCCGAACAAGGGCAATTTAATTTACTGACCCAAAAAGCCAAAACCCTGGAAAAAACCCTTGGCATTTTACCCTGGCAAAACAGCCAGATAAGAAACATATTTGCCCCTTGGAAAGATCTATACATGGGTGCCAGCTTTAAAGGGTGGGGAAAATTTCTTTTTTGGGCCTTTTTCCCCCCCAAAATTTCTCTACAAAAAGAAAATGTTTGGGGGGGGGCCAAACAATACTTACTCATCTGTGGGGAAAAGTTTGCCTTTTTTTTTTCCCCCTTTATTCTTGGGCCAAGGAACGCTTGGCTTGGGAAAACCCCCGTGAATAAATTCAAAATTTACTCAGAAACCAAATGAATCCCTTTGGGGAATTTTTTTTTCACCCGGTGTCTGCCTTTTTTCCAGGGCCATGGATTTGACAAAAACACTAAACTTTACAAAATCCTCTTTTCAACGGCCGGGTTTTTTATAGGTTTACTTAAAACCCACTTGGGGCTTTGAAACTATTTTGAAAAAGAAATTGCAGAGTTTTTAAACCCGGGAAATCAACTTCTCTCCATTTTCTAAAGGCACAGACCCGATTTTATTTCCCAAAAATTAAAAAAAGGTTTTCTTTAAAATGACCCCCATTCCAAAAAACTCCCCCCTGGGGGCCCCTATACTAACCAGACCCATTTCTCTACAAATCAACCAAAGCAAGGGTTTTTCCCCGGTTTTTCAACCCACAGACCCAATCGAGAGGAAAGGTTTGTGACCTTTTTCCCGAACACACACTCTGGCGGACAAGCCGGGAAATCAGGAAAAATCGTTTTTACTGCAACCGATCCACATATCATGAGCAGTTCTTGGCCCTAAAAGCTCGTGACCCCAAAAGGAATTTGGTTAAACCCAAAGGGCCCGCAACTCCCCAATTTTCCCTCAAGCATTTTTTCAATTTTTAAAACCCCAGTAAACCCAAAATTTTTGAATCTAACCCGGGCAAGATTCAACCAAAAAACACAACGCAGAACCCCAGTCCTTCAATAATAACCCCAAGTTAGCAACCTTAAAACCCTATCAAATGCAAACAAGCATAAACCTCAAGATAATCATATCCCTCTTAAAGAACCTAAGGAACCTCCTATCGTTCTCATCCATAGGATTCCGGCCCAAAAACCCATGTCCCATCGTTTTTCTCAATGCTTCAAGAAACATCACTGTCTTTTTTGAACCAGTGTTTACCCCTAATCTTCAAATTAATGGCCAACCCAAATTCCTTTACCTTGTAGATAAAGGGGCAGCCAGAAAGGTTCTGAAAAAAATTTTTGACATTCCACCCGACGTCAAAACTTTCTCCCGACTACATTTTCATGCATTGAAAATGGTGGACGACCAACACAGACTTGCTCAACCTACCCTGTTTCCAATTTTGGAAAACATGGACTCCTTTTAGACTACTTTATCTCTCCTACCTTACCCCAATTTTAAACTGCTTGAAGCTGATTTTTCTACAAAAAGATGAAAAGCTACTATCGATTAATTCTTCTGGAATGTATTTGGACTACAAAAACTCCAATTTTTTCCCTGAAGGGTCTACAAAACTGTTCCCGCGCCCTTAAAATGTTTTTTTCCCCAAAACAAGCAAAATCCCGAACTTTTTTAAAAAGGGACCTCCTCAAATTTTGGGGCAAAGGTCCTGAGATGGGCGGCATCCTTCCAAATCTCACCTGTACATATTTCTTGAAAGAGGGTGCTAACCCGCCCCGCTTTTCCTTTAATATCCCCTTTTAAACATGATCAAAAACAATCTCTGGAGGGCAAAATCAAAAACATTCCTGGATAATGAGGGGGCTCATCCACTATTTCTCCCGAAAAAAACCCCTGTTCAAAAAGAAAAATTATTCCCGGTGAACCCCCCAAAATACCATTTGGGTTTTAGGACTAAGGGGCAGTCATTTTCTGTCACGGATTTTGAGAACCCTATGGTCCCCAAAGGGTCATGTTCCCTCAACCCAAATACCTTCTTCAGCCCGCCAAAAATTCAAAAACTATGGTTTCTGCCAAAGTTTCTTTTTTGTCCCCCCCTACACAAGGGGCTATTTAATAACCCCTTTGCTTTTTAATTTTTGTTTGGGAAATCAAATTCCCCTGGAAGAGGATGTTTTTAAAAGAACTCACCCAACCGTTGAATCAAACCCTGCGGACATGTATGATATTCCTTATGTGCACCTGATTTTCCAAAATTGGGCAAACAAGCTCTTTGAGTTTCTTTCCCAAAATTTTGGGATCAAAACCCAAATGGCAAAAATCGACAGTCCAAGTTCCCCAAAGTGTTCAAGAAAGGTTTTATTCCCCGGGCATTGCATATTTACAAGGGGGACCAAGCCCCCTTACCATTTATCGGGGGGAAAAAACTTTGATGCTTTATTTTCCCTTACCGAAAAAAATCTAAAACAATTTCAAGGATTTTTAGCCTCCACTGTCAATGGATTTCCCATGCCCCAGTCTTATGCAAGTTTTACCAATATTCTTTAAAAGGGCATTAGTTACACCAATGAACTCCACTTTAGGAACAAAGTGGGTTTTTAAAAGGGCCTTTAAAAAAAAAAACCCACCCAAACTTTCCCGGGTTGGGAAACTCGGACTACTCACAGCCTTTCCCAAATTTTTCCCCCCTATTTTTTAAGACTATGGCCCAATTTTAGAAGTCCTGACACAAAAACATGGAGAGGTATGGGATTTTGGATACTTTTTCTTTCAAGTTAGAAACCCCGTTGCACGGATTGCCCCCACTTGCCTCAGGGGTATCATTGTTGCACAAGAACTTCTTGAAAAAAAAAAAAAGACATCATTTTAGGCCATCGGGGCAATGGTTTTTTGGCTCATCTCAAAAGGGGTCCTGAAAAAGTCGCAGAACCTCAACTCAGTAAATGGTGCCATCACCGTATAAAAGGGGCCCTTACTGATGGGCCTGAAAAAGTCACTTTGAAAGATTACTACTCTCAACCCAAACCCTTGCTTTCCCCTCTCAAAAGGGGGGGGGGGGAAAAAGGAAAGATGAAGAAACAGTCCTACCAAAAGGAATTTAAGACCAGACTGCCCCGGGTTTTAACCTTTTTTCCCTGGGCTGTCTTGAACAAACGGAGGTGAAACCCCCATATTCCCAAAGTTTTCTTTCATCCAAATTTGGGGGAGCCCCCGACTATGTCTTTTTTTAAAAGAATTTGGGTCCCGGGAAAAGCGGAAAGATCAAGGACGATTCCATACAGGAATTTTCTGTGGGTACCTTGCAAAGAAAAAAGTGAAGGCTGAAACTTTACCTTCCCAGGGGAAAGCCAGCCCAAGAAGGGGAAAATCTGGGCTGTAACGGAAGCTTTGTAAGCTCGCCGAAGGAAAAACCAATGAAATATACACCCGACTCAGCCTTTTTGCTTTGGCCTTTTTTTGTGGGCCCTGCGAGGTTTCCAACCGCTTTGTGGAACGGCCCCTCAAGAAACCCAAAAAGCCCTTCAAAAATCTGGGGAAAGCTTCTCCCAAATTTCCCCTCAAGGGCCGTTTTTGGAAAAACCCCCCAAAAGCCCATGGGAATAGAGACAGTGGGAAATTTGAAGGCAAACCCACAAAGAAAACTTGGCTTTCAAAGGCCCCAAACTCTCTTTTCCCCCAGATTCCCAGAGGGAAAAACAGGAGTGGCTTTATGTGCTTTACCAGAGCAGAGAAAGAAAGAAAGAAATGGAAGAAGGGAAAAAATGAGGGAAAATAAAAAAGAAAGAAGGAAAATGTGATAAGAAATAATGATAAGGTGAGATGAAGGAAAGATGAAGGTGAGAAGAAAAGGGGAGAAGAAGAAAGACGGAAAGAAGAAGTTGAGAAGTAAGAAGAAGGAAAGAATAGAGAGGAACAAGAAGAGAAGAACCAAGGACAAGATGCATTGAATCCAGGTGTTAACCTGTTGAGAAAATTTCTCACAACCTGAACAACCCCCGAAGGAAAGGAAAGTGGTGAGTATTTGGCAGCAGAGATACACAAAGATGGATTTTGGCGTAAAAAGATAATAGACTTTGTTTACCAATGGCATAAAATCCAGCTGTAGTACAATGGGCTCATGATACTACCCACAGAGGAACAAACCAGATGATTTCTTAAATTTCAACAAGATATACCTAGCACCCGAATCTTCATTTCCCCCCGGCAAGTAGCCATGCTAGAAGTTGTGAAATATGCAATACTTGTAACCCAGGAGGACTGATGCCCACACAAAGGAAGCATTTGGCTAAACACTCTGGGCGACATGTATGATCGGGATTTCCGCCTGTTTTTTGGCGTATACTGCGCCTCCCAGCCCGAATCCCGCTGTCGGAAACGCAGCGTTCGCCATTTTCGGCTGCGGTCCGCAATGAAGGGGCGGGCAGTGGGCCGGGCAGTGGGCGCGGTGAGGCGCGGTGGGGCGCGGTTGTAGGCGTTCCGGGGCGGGACGCGGCGCGCTCGTATATTTCCGAGGCATGTACCATCGCGGCTCGCCAAATCGCGGCGCTCGGCAGCTCCGACAAGCAGACCGGGTTTTTTTTGGTCTAAATCCTCCGGCAGAAGGCAAAGTGAAGCAGGATCCGAACATGCGAGGAAGCGGATCGAAGATCGGAACAAAAAGTCTAGGCAGCTCCGACAAGCAGACTTGGTCGAAAATGCTCAGGCGGAGGCAAAGTGAAGCAAGAACGGAACATGCGAGGAAGCGATCGAGATCGCGACAGAAAATCTCGGCGCTCCGCTCCGTGCAGCGGGAGTTGAATAGGAAAAAAACGCCTTTATAAAGGCGGAAAAACAGTGTCAGAAGAGAGCTGCACATAAAAAAATACACATAATAAAAAAAAACATCACTTTTCCAAACTCTAGAACGGCGCATATCACAAAATTATGATATTGCAAATTGCCGGGAAAGACAGAAATTTTCAAAATCTGAAACCTATTCTCATTGGTCGGCAGAAACCGCCAAAATCAGAATCGGAGCGACAGTGAACCTTTTAAAAGCTATGGGGAAGAATTGACCAATCAAAATCCCGGGGGGATAATTCAAAATACAGTAAAAAATGCTGAAAAAGCTAAATTGGCTGAGTAGCGGGGTCTCAGCTAGCTCAGCCAATCAGAATGGGAGCGACCAAAGTCCCATTCTGCCTATGGAGAAGTGTAGACCAATCAGAACCCAGGGCGGGATAATTCAAAATACAGTAAAAAGACAGAAAAGAGTTTATTGGCTGAGCTAGCGGGGCTTGGCTATCCCAGCAATCAGAGCGCGAGCTACTTCTCCCATTTATACTCTATGGAGGATGAGCGCACTCAAATCTCGGCGTCAGCGTCCGCGCGGCCCATGAAGTATTAATCAACAAATTGTTTTATACAGTGTAAAACATTCTCAGATAAAGACCAAAACACTTCTTTAAAAATAAACCCATTTTAAAAACCCCAAAACGCGTTCGTCCCGGGGACGGCGCTAATAGGGAATTGCCATAGAGAGAATTCCCGGGAAAGACAGTAAAAATCAAATTTGTAAAGCTATTCTCATTGGTCGGCATAAACCAGCCAATCAGAATAGGAGCGACAATGCCCCAAATTAGATCTATGGAGGAGAATTGGACCAATCAGAATAGGAGCGCAGTGGCCCATTCTATCCTATGGAGAAAAATGGACCAATCATATTCAAAGGCGGGACAGTTCAAATACAGTAAAAGGCAGAAACGAGCTGATTGGTTAAAGCAGCGGGGGCTCGTCCAGCTTACCCAATCGAGCGCGAGCTACTTTCTCTTTAGAGTTTTTTATGGGGAATCGAAATTTAAAAGAGGCGGCCGTAATTTTGGACCAATGGGAGAGCGAGCGATGCTCCTCTGGGGTTTTCTATGCAATCTGGTATAAAAACTGTACATGGCTAAAATTTCAAATTAAAATACATTTACAGAAGTTGTCCCGAATGTGTATAATAAAAGGAATACTAATTATGTGGCAACGAAAAAAAAATTTGAAATCAAGAAAATCATGCTTATTTCTTTATTTTCGATGCACCCTTACTATTGACCCTTGGCTAAACGAAAATAAAGAAATAAACATGATTTTATGGTCTTTTTTTTTTTTCGTTAGCCACATATTAGTATTGTTGTTTTACACATCGGACAATCATTTGTAGTGTTTAAATTTGATTTCACCCCTGTACACTTTTGTCCCAGATTGCATTAGAAAACCCTTAGGAGCGTCGCTCGCTCTTCCATTGGCCCCAAATTACGGCGCCTCTTTTAAATTTCGTTTCCCCCATAGAACTCTATGAAAAGCAGCTCGCGCTCTGATTGGCTAAGCTGGACGAGCCCCCGCTGCTTCAACCAATTCAGCTCGTTTCTGCCTTTTTACTGTATTTTGAACTGTCCCCCCGTGGATTCTGATTGGTGTAAAACTTCCCCATAGGGCTAGAATGGGACTTTGTCGCTGTATTCTGTTTTGGTCTAAACTTCTCCATAGCCTAGAATGGGACTTTGTGCTCCTATTTGATTGGCTGAGATAGCCAAGCCCCGTTATCTCAGCCAATCAGCTGTTTTTTAGTCATTTTTAACTGTATTTTGAACAGTCCCCCATGGATCTGATTGGTCAACCCTGCCCCATAGGTTTTAATAGTTCAGTGTCGCTCCTATTCTGATTGGCCGGTTTTGGCGACCAATGAGAATAGGTTTCAGAATTTGAAATACTGTATTTCCCGGCCATTTCCAATATCCTATTCTTGACTTAGGAAAATTGGAAAGTGATTTGTTTTATGAAAATTTTATTTTTAATGTTTCAGCTCTTTTCCTGAGAATGTAGAAACGCCTTTATAAAGGCGATTTTGGATTTATACTCCGCACCGACATGTGGAATGATTTTCTCGCCGCTCCAGCCTGTCTCGCATCGGAACAGATTTTTGGCGCAGACCCGCACGGCCCTAAGTCCCGCACTGCGCCCACACACTGGCGAGGCGCGGCGGGACTTTTCCCCGCATGTATGAGGGCACTTCCTCGGACGGCGAATCTTCGGCGCAGCACCGCACAGCGCCCATGTCCCCGCACTGTGCCCCACGCACTGGCGAGGCGCGGCGGACTTTTCCCCGATGTATATCGCACTACCTCGGCGGACAATTCTCAGACGCAGCGCCGAAACTTCGCCTCCTTTCCGCATCTGCGCCCCGCCGACACGCTGGCGAGGCGTTGGCGGACTTTACATGTTAGTATGAGGGGGGCGGCCGTCCCCGACATAAATCAGGCGCAGATTCCGCCGGGAAACTGGCGGAAAACGGCACCTCGACCCGGTGAGCTTCATACATGTGGCCCTATATCCTCTCCAGCTGATCCAGACTGAACACATTGAATTACCCAGAGGTGGGAAAATACAAGTAGTGGTTTGGGGGATATGTTCTCAGGATGGTATGAAGTCTACCCATTTACCAACATGACTGCCAGAATCACTGGAAAAAAACTATTGACTGAGTTGATATGCAGATTTGGGGATCCCTGAGGTTATTGAAACTGTCAAGGACCTGCCTTCACTGCAGAAGTAACCAGAGACATTTGGAAAATAGTAGGAGCTGACCTCGGGGCCCGCCAACTCCCTACCATCCCGAATTAGCAGGAAAGTGGAAAAGAAATGAACGACACTCTGAAGAACAAAATTCTGAAAGCTAACAAAGAAACATCCTTCCCCGCCCGAGATTCCCACCATTACTTCTATTCTGTCAGAAATACCCTAGGTAGCCCCACTGGTCCAACTGCTCAGGAGATTGTATTCTCAGGCCACCCAGATTAGGGAGGTTTCACACATAGAAGTTGAGTGCAGGGAAGATAGCCTTGTAAAATATGTTATAAAAATTTTTAATGAATTGAAACGAATGCATGCCATAGTGTTCCCTCCATTCCAGATCCCGACTCTGAACAGAGCTACTTTCCCGGTGATTTTTGTTGGGTGCAGAAAACACGTCAGAGATTTCTCTGGAGCCCAGATTTGACCATACCCAAATACTCCTGAATGTCCCCAACCTCAATGAAACTTGAAGGAAGACCCACCTGGGTGCATGCTTCACACTGCAGAAAGTGACTATGACCAAAAGTCATTTAAGAACTTTTCCCTTATCCTTTCCATATGTTGTCTAGTCTGGATGTTGTGAAAAAATGGGAAAGGGTTCAACCCAAGGAGGGTGCCTGGGTGAATTCAAAAAATAGGGACTAGGTCAAAGGGTTTGAATCACTTACGCCCCAGATAAACAACAAAAAATATGAACTGGGTAAATTTCATCTATTATGATCCTTAGAAGGGTTTTAAAAATTACACTCGAGATGCTTACAAGGTATAGCTTTAACAATTAAACGCCACCTCCATCATGACTCTCCAGAAACATTGAGGGTTATGAGATTGTAAACAATCCATGATGCCTCTGCCAGGGACTACTTTTGAGGGGGGCACCCGGCGGACGTGGTCAATCTCTCATTTCCTTACCCTCAAGGCTCTGGAGGAGGCCGGCTGGTTGCTTGGCTACGCCTTGGAGCAAGCCTGACAGTGGTTCAGTGGGTTCAACAACCTGTTCACCTGCTGTCTAAGGAGAGTGACCTTTACCATTCTTGTTCAGTTTAGGGAAGGCCCTCAATCATCATTCACGCTCTAGGGGGGAGCAATTAGAAAAAGATTTTGATGTTTTTAGGGGGACTGTCAAGTTGGAAATTTAAGGAAAAAAAAACATCAGAATCTGTTTCATCATTATTTTCTTTTAAGCTCATCAAAAGTTTGTTAAACTGCCTTTACTGCTATACATCCTTGTCGAAGTATCAGATATCTCACACACAGCTTTCCTTGAGACAGATGCATTGCCTGTTAGAAGCAAGGGAAAATCAAGGACTTCCTCCTCCCCCAGATAATACAGAGGAGAGCTTCGGAATGTATCATATAGCTAATGCTTCATTACGTACATTGCAAATTTAACTTGTTTTTTTAGCGACCACCAATTAACCAATCATTGTGGTGATGGAATAGTCATGTGATTAAAAAAGTTCTATTGGAATGTAATTTACTGTGTTAAACTTCAGATTTCATGTCCGAAACGGAAGCTGTCGGTTATTTTTTCTCGAGCTCTGGCTTTTCGGCAGCAAATAATAATTATAATTTGGAGAAGGCATTTTATTGGATAAGGAGTGGAACAAAGATAGATTCCACACCTGATTTAATCATCTTGACAGAACAACATCAGCAACGTGCCAGCAGTAGAATGGCAAATGGCCGCAGCAGGCAGTGTGGCCGAACCCTACTGGGTGACATTTTGCAATCGATGTTCACCACCTCACCAACGCCTGCAAGGCAGGGCAGCATTCAGACACACAGAGACCACCTTAAGACCATGGTCCATGACTACCTGCAGCTCAACACCGATGTTTTTGGACTTGGTCTGGACCCATTCGACTTCTGGGTGTCCAAACTGGATGAATGGCCTGAGCTTGCTCGACATGCCATAGAAGTTTTATCCTGCCCAGCAACCAGCGTTATCTCGGAACGCACATTGAGCGCAGCAGGCGGGGTGATAGCTGACAATCGTATCCGTCTTTCCCCTAACAATGTGGATCGTTTGACATTTATCACAATTAATCAAGCATGGATCTCTGACGATTTTGTTGCCCCAGTTGCCGATGTCACTGACTAGTAAACTGGAGCACGTCTTCTTGACAATGCAGAATACACATTTAAACTACACTACATCTCATGTCTGTAGTTCCTGTGCCTGCTGCTTCTACAAATTGTATTCTGCTGCTGCAAACAGCTAGATTTACAAGTCTTACGGCTGAATTTAATTTTGAAATATACACCTTTATGACCTTGATGTGCACTGCATACACCTCTTACTCCTCCTCCTTGTAGCCCTCCAAATCTTTATTTTTTTAAATGTCTCCACCTGTACTAACACAAAATGTACTAAGCCCTGTTATCCTGAACCTCGATGTTTCCCATTGGCATGTTCTCGCTGCCACCAATGGTACTGCCGTCTAAGCTAGTCCAGCCGGCAGAGGCGTAAGTTCAAGTTCTTGAGCCCTGATACATAAAGTGAAATGGGGCCCCACCCCGTTAACAGGGCTGCCATCAGTCATCTATTAACCGTTTCAGGGCCCCATACAGCCAAATCAAATGGAGCCCCCACCCATTACTAGTTCCTATTTTTTAACATAACAGTGGGCCTCTTTTTGATTAGGGTCCCTGACAGCAGTGCTGCCCATAGCGCCCTATTGGCACCCCTGTATGTGGTGGGAGCAAGAACATCCCAATGGGGAACATGGAGGTTCAGCTGGCAGTGGCATAGTTATAGAGGGTGCAGCAGTAGCAGCTGCTATGGGGCTCTGCATCATGAGGGAGCCCAAAAGCCCCTTTGACACATAAGAAGACACCAGTATTGGAAATGGCACATGGTAACTGGCAGGGATGCCAATAGAGCAGTATGGGCAGTACTCCTGTCAGGGGCCCTAATCAAAAAGGGACCCACTGAGATGCTAAAAAATAGGAACTAGTGGGTGGGGGCCCCATTTGATTTGGCTGTATGGGGTCCTGAAATGGTTAATAGATGACTGATGGCAGCCCTGCCTACTGCTGCACCCCCTATAACTACACCCCTGCCAGATGAACCTCCATGTTCCCCGTTAGGATGTTCTTGCTGCCACCACATATATGACATGTTCTTGGGCCCTAGTGCAAAAAGTGAAATGGGGCTCCGGTCAGTTACCATGTACCATTTGCAATACCGGTGTCTTCTTCTGTGTCAAATGGGCTTTTGGGCCTCCTCAGGATGCAGGGCCCCATAGCAGCTGCTACTGTTGCACCTCCTATAGCTACTCCTCTGCATGCAAGCTGTCCTCATCTTTTAAGTTAGCCATTGAAAGGAATGAAGTATTTTAGCCTCTCAATTTTTTTCTGTCACTCTTAGAGCCAAATTTTATTCGCTAAGTTGTTCCACGTATCCAGTTTACTGTTATGGATGGTAATTACAGCTTCTCCTCACCTGTATAGGTATAAAAATTAACCCAAACATCTTCTCCCATTGACTTTAATGAGGTTCAAATTCGAGTTCGAAGTTCGACTCGAATGCCTCTAAGTTCGAAGTTCGACTCGAACTAAAACTTTTTGGGGTTTGCTCATCACTAATCTCCGCTTTTCAATTCCCTCACCACCTAAGTGAACACTTCCTTTCTTGAGACATGACTCACTTCTCATTTTTGTGTTAAGATTTTAAGCCTCTACTCGTTTCAATTACAGCAACTCTGTTTTCTGGGGACTCATGTGTGGATGGGACTGTGCACACTGTTCGTCCATGTCCTTTCCTTCCTTCCTATTCCCATCTTCTTCCCTCCCGCCAGATCACCCTCTTCTTTATTTTTCTACCCCCTTTATTTGATTCTCTTATTTTAAATCAATAGTGTATTTTGACTATTTGCTTTCTGTAATGTAATTGTTAGATATTGTTCATGTAACCATAGTCTGATACAATTTTGGTAATGTTTGTAAAAGGTATGACTGTGATAGGGTGTTTTTCATAATTCACCATATATGAGGTCTACAAGGCCTATTAACAAATGTGGAAAAAAAAACTAAACATGTTGCTGCATTTTCCGTCTATTAAACAAAAAATAAATAAATAAAGAGAGTATATAGTCCCAATAAATTGTGAGATAAAAATACAAAATTTATTCATATCCAATTTAAAAATGCACACGTATACAAAACACACAAGAGAACCCCAATACAAACTGCAGGTCCAACAACAAAGGTCCAGTGTATAAATATTGATAGTTGACATTTTACAAAATTTCTATTATAGTCTCCATCATATATGTAACACCAGTGAAATTAGAATAGTGACAAATCATATGGGTCATAACAGTACATCTGATAATTGTCCTGAGATCTAAACCATAACCATGGGTGCTACGTCTAGACAAAATAGTCATTAACCCACATGGACGTGTCTATCAATATAGTCAGAAGTGTAGCCTACAAAAGTTACAGAGGTACTAGTCAGAAAGATGGAGAGTTTTACCAAATTTAGTAAAATGTCAACTATCAATATTTATACACTGGACCTTTGTTGTTGGACCTGCAGTTTGTATTGGGGTTCTCTTGTGTGTCTTTTGTATACTTGTGAATTTTTAAATTGGATATGAATAAAATCTGTATTTTTATCTCACAATTTATTGGGACTATATACTCTCTTTATTTATTTATTTTTTGTTCTGTATCAATTGAGAGTGGTCTAACCAATTACACTAAATACAAGTGGAAATCTGGATGTTTTCTGATATTGTTTATTTTCCGTCTATTGTATACTGTAACAATTATTTGTTTAATAATAACCTTTTGAATTTGAAAACGAATGTCTCCGTACATTTGTCCATTAATCCTTGCTTTAATTATATAAAGTTTGCCAGTGCTGAAAAACATTTCCACGCCATGATGTTCCCGACTCCCAGATTCACTGTTGGTAAGGTATTTGTGGGGTGATATACATTGCCTTTTGGCCTCCAACTGTGGTGTGTGTTGTGGATGGGAACAAAGGTTATATATGTAAAAAATAGTTGTAGAGGTGGACGTCAGCATAAGAAATACCTCCTTTATTCAAAACACATAGTACAAAACGAGCAACGTTTCGGCCCAAACAGTGAGCCTTTTTCAAGCAAGCTGTATAACATAAAGTGCCAATATATATATAACATAGGTGCACATCACCATATAAATAGCCAATCAAAGGTTATATATGTGTGATCCTTTGTACCGATGTGTATATAAAATGAACAATAATATGGGGGTAACGAAAATAAACAAATAAATATGAATTCAATGAGTTCATTTTTATTTCTTTATTTTCGTTACACCCATGCTATTGTTCATTGGCTAACGAAAATAAAGAAATAAAAATGAACTCATTGAATTCATTTTTATTTGTTTATTTTCGTTACCCCCATATTATTGTTCATTTTATATACACATCGGAACAACTTCGTGAGTCTTATCATTTGATTTCTGCCATGTACAGTTTTATTATAGATTGCATTAGAAAACCCATAAGAGCGTCGCTCGCTCTCCCAGTGACCCAAAGAACCGCGCTTCTTTTAACTGAGCCAATCACAAACAGAGCTCGCTCTGCATTTCTTTTCCCCACAGAACTCTATGAGATAAGTAGTTCACCCACTGATTGGCTAAGCAGGACGAGCCCCTCTTCCCCCCAACCAATCACAGTACTAGAATATTTCCCATAGACAGTAATAACTTTTATGGCGCCCTTCTATCACGCCCTTCTTGCTCCACTCAAAATAGACGCACTACATATGATTGGTGGATTCATATCTGCCGCCTGGACTCAACCAATCAGCTCTCTTCTTCATTTTTTACTGTATTTTGAACTGTCCCGCCTTTTCATGTGATTGGTCAATACTACTCCATAGGTTATAATGATTCACTGTCGCTCCTATTCTGATTGGCTGCTTTATGCCGACCAATGAGAAGAGCTTACAGAATTTGAATTACTGTATTTCCCGGCAATTTACAATATCCCAATTCCTGATGTAGCGCCGGCGACGGCGACCAACGCGGTGTTAGTGATTTGATTTATGTATATAGAAGGTTTGAGCTCTTTTTCAGATAATGTTTTACACCTAATGAAAACGATTTTTTTAATCATACTCCATGCCTCACGGAGCTGAGAGCCGAGATTTCATTGCACCGATCTCTCCATTGACTACAATGGGACAAAGTAGCTCGCACTCTGATTGGCCGGGATAGCCAAGCCCCCGCTAGTTCAATCAATCAGCTCTTTTCTGCATTTTTTACTGTATTTTGAACTGTCTCGCCTTTGCATTTGATTGGTCAATACTTCTCCACAGGTTATAATGGTTCACTGTCGCTCCTATTCTGATTGGCCGGGATTGCCAAGCCCCTACTAGTTCAACCAATCAGCTCTTTTCTGCATTTTTACTGTATTTTGCACTATCCCGCCTTTGCATTTGATTGGTCAATACTTCTCCATAGGTTATAATGGTTCACTGTCGCTCCTATTCTGATTAGCCGGTTTTGCCAAGCCCCCGCTAGTTCAACCAATCAGCTCTTTTCTGCATTTTTTACTGTATTTTGAACTGTCCCGCCTTTGCATTTGATTGGTCAATACTTCTCCATAGGTTATAATGGTTCACTGTCGCTAATATTCTGCTTGGCTGGTTTCTGCCGACCAATGAGAAGCACTTACAGAATTTGAATTACTGTATTTCCCGGCAATTTCCAAGATCCTAATTCCTGATGTAGCGCCGTTCTTGATTTTTGGAAAGTGATTTTATTTATGTTTTTTTTAGAAGGTTTGAGCTCTTTTTCTGATAATGTTTTACACGTAATAAAAACGATTTTTGGAATCATACTCCATGCCTCACGGAGCTGAGATGGATTTCTTTTGCGATCTTCTATATGTTTCCTCTCATGTTACGTTCTCGCTTCACTTCGCCTCCTCCGGCTCATTTAGACCAGCTTCAACTAGGTCTGCCTGTCGGAGCTGGCGAGCGCTGCAATGCGCCGCACTTTGCCGAGCCGCGATCATGCATGCCTCGGAGTATTCGAATGTGCCGCGTCCCACCCCAGAACGCCCACACCGCGCCCATTGCACGCCCCTTCATGTTAGGCGCAGCCGAAAGTGGCGAAGGCTGCGCCTAACATCGCATCCCTGCGTCCGACAGGGGATTCGGATCGGTGAGGCGCCGTTTTCGCCAGAAAACAGGCGCAACTCCCGATCATACATGTCGCCCTTTGTGTCTCTATTTAATGTATTAATCAGTATAATACCTCACATGTCTTTATATATATATATATATATATATATATATATATATATATTGAACGTAAAAGCTGCCTGTATAACCATACACTTTTTAATGTGTTAGCAAATGGCCGCAGAGGTAATCTGTTTGTAAAGGATAACTGTTATAGAATGTATTATGTGTAATGTCTATTCCACCCACAAGATGGCGTCTGTGTTCAGACACACCCTGATATGTCAAAATGGCTGCTCACCTTAGATATTTTTCTTCTCTCTAACAGAGAGGAGGGTCATTTAAAATGTCGATAAGAAGAGCCAATTAGGAGAGTGGATGTAATGTCACATGTTGCTTAAAGAGTACCTATCACCTCCATACAAACACACAAAAATTGATAGAAGAAGAAATTATAAGACTTTTCTCAAATACATGTCATTAGCAATCCAGAGGATTTCCCTCAGTTTTACAAGGGAACAGGTTTTACTTTCACGTTGTAACTCAGGAGATCTTTATCAATCTGTTGGGAAATACCAACTGTGCAGGGGGAGAAAAGGGCACAGCTGCTTGTATAGGGTCATCTGAGTCTCACTACATACAGTACAGCAGGTACAGCACACTAAGGCAAAGGTCTACCCCCCAGTGGAAAAAAAAATTTGACCTGAAACCCAAATACAAAAAAAACGGGAGTTTTCTGCCACTGCCGTCAAAAGCACGGGAAAAAAAAGGGAAATTTTAAATTCTTGAAATTTTGGGCATTTTTTGGCGGGGTTTTTTTAAACCCACTTTTTTTGCTTGTCTTAAAGTCTGGTTTTTAAAATGAATCAAAAATTTAAAGCCTTTGGATTTTAACCCCCCCTTAAAAAGGGGGGATGGAAACCCACTTTTTTATTGCATTTATAGGGAATTTCTTTTTTGTCAGGGGGGGCTGCGGCGGGTGCCTCGCCCCCCCCGCGGCCCCCCCCCGCCGCGGGGGGGTCCGGCGCAGTGCCGGGGCTCCCCCGACTAAAACCCCCTGTGGGTCCCCGGGTTCCCGGGGCCCGGCTCCTTTAACCCGCCACGCTCCTGTCCACGCGCTCTTGCCGGGTCCCGGCGCCTATAAAAAAAGGAATACCCCCCCCCCTAAAAATCTCTCCCAAGATTTTTGGTTTGGGTTCCCTTGCCCCTTAAGAGTTTTGGAGTTCTGTTCTGTTTTCCCTTTACCATCCATTCCGCTACGTTTCCTAACCTTTTGCCTTTTTGCCCTTTTCCCCGGGCCCTCTGCCCGTCTCTGACCAGGGAACCCCCTCCCCAACTGTCCTGACCCCCCTGCCTGCCCCCCCGACACAATCTCTGGATTACTTTTCGTACCCCCCGCTTTTACCCGGGCCGCCATCGCAAGAAAGCCCACGTCAGGGGAAAGCGACCTGGTACCTCACCCCGGCCCCCCCAAATCCATCCATTTTTGGGCGGCGGGCTCGGGTGAATACCGGGGCTACTTAACTCCGCTCTTTTGGGCGTGGCTTAATTTATCATCCCGCTTGCGGGGGGCCCGAAAAACCCCACCGAACCCTTACGGGTACAATCGGGCCCCAAGGATTCCGCCGGGTACCTTTGCCCCGAGCTCCGGGACTCAAGAGGGCCCCGTCCCCAAACCCAAGCCAGCGTATTGACCAGCCCTTTGGCCCCCCCAATGATACAAAACCCTTTGGGGGCCCGTTTTACCTCCTCCGCAGCCATGGCTCTACCTTTTCCCCTTTCCACCGGGACCATATCTGCATCGCCTCCCCTCCCGCAAATAAATGAGCCCCCAAAAGGCCGATGCTTCATCTTTCGATCCCTCCACCCAAAACGAAAAGTTGGGCATCAATTCCCAACCGAGCGGGCTAAGGTGGCCTTTAAAAATTTAAACCTTTCCAAATGGGGGAAAGGGCCTTGGCCGGGGCCACTCCGCAAAGGGAAACCAGGGGATCCGTTAAAGGGCAAGTCGCAAGCCTTTCCCCCAGGGTCCGAAACCGGTCTTCGAGGAACCGGCCCCGAAAACACCTCCCCCCGTTTGGCCCAGCTCTGCTTCGTCCCCGTCAGGGCGACTCAACTTTTGGGTCAGTACCCGGCATTTCCCGCACCCAAAGGCCTCTGAGCGGGCCCTGGAAAAACAGGCTTTGGTGGCGACCTTCTGGCAACCCTTTTTCCCTGGGCAAAATTAAAAAACAACTCGTTTGGCCCGGGCCGCCACCCCGGGACGAACTAAATTCAGTTAGCAACCTGAATTGATATTTTTTTTTGCCGAGAGAAAACCAAAGGCCCCGCCTCCATCGGGAGATCACCCCCCCATCCCCGGGTTCCCTCGTCGGGTTTTCCCTGTTTTCCAACAACCTCCTTTCCCCTCCCCCAAAAATTGGTTTCCCCTGGGGACAAACCCCAAAGCAGGTAAAGGGAAACCCCCCACCTGACCCGGGAAAAGCTTGAAACGGTCAAGTCAGCTGTGTTTCTACTGTGGGGGGTTTTCCCCCGCCACTTCTTTGGGGACGCCCGGGTGCCCCCGGGGAAAATTTCTCGCACCTAGGGATCCAGGAAGGGGCCCAACCCTAGGTGTCATTGGGGCCTTTTCCCCATCTCCCTTTTCCCGTATTCTGGGGAATTTTCCCCGGAACACCTTCCCAAGCCACCCCCCTTTTCCCTTGATTGGGGGGTCCCTGCAAATTTTTTAAACCAACCGGGTTTGCCCAAAGTTTCGTCTCCCAGTGCCCCTCTGCAAAAACCCCAAATATTCCGTCTCCTCCTCTTTGGCAAATTTCCAAAGGGGAAACCGCTTTTTTTCCCCTTCTGCACTGCCCCCCCTCCCCTTTGCAAAAGGGGGGCGCTTTACAAAGGGATTTTGAGACATCTCTTTCGGGTCCTCCTCCTCCTCTAAATCCCCCCCGGGGGCCTCCTTGGTTGCAAGACCATTGCCCCAAACCCTTTTAATTTGGGAACAGGGTGCAAAATTTTAAAACCGTTGGGGTTCCGCGTGCCCCCCCGCGATGCCTGCCTGTTTTCCGTCCCCCTCAACGGCCCCCCCTGTAAGGTCAACGAAGCCTCTGCCGGGGCTGGGCCCCCTCCGTACCCGGGTCTAGCCCCGCTTTTTTTTTTTTCCGAAAAAAAGGGCCCAAAAATCTTTCCCCCCCATCGGCCCCTTCGACTGCCTATTTTAAACCCGCAAAAACCCGTTAGGGACTCCTCCCCGAGGGAAGCTATCCTCTTTTTTGTCCCGGGGAAAAAAGGCCAAATTTGGGAAAATATCCAGGAGAATCCCGTAAAGGCTTCCCTAAAGCAAGTCTTTTTCGCCTGCCGGGGGCCCTTTTTTTCTTGTTGAAAAGAAAGATGGTACCTTATCGATTAAACCGAAAAACTTTAAAAAAAAACACATAAAAAATCGATACCCCCTGCCCCTGATCTCAAAGCTTTTTGATCGTCTACCGGGCCAAAATTTTTTTTTTTCCAAGTTGGACTTCCCTGTGCATACAACTGATTCGTATCCGTAACGACAAATGGAAGCGCCTTTAAACCCGAGATGGCATTTTTAATTCTCGTCATGCCCTTTGGCCTCTGCAATGCTCCGCGGTGTTCCAAAACTCGTCAATGAGATCTTTTCCGCGATCACTCTATTCTGTGTAATCGTCTACCAATACATCTTTAATCTTCTCTCCACTGAAACTCACCGCCACCACCCCCCAGGGGCCAAAATCTCCGCAACCACCATTATATGCCAAAATGGGGAAAAAACCTTTTGAACGCACCTCCGGGCCCTTTCCAGGGTATATCATCTCGGATCGGGGTCTCCAATGGATCCCCCTAAGCTGTCTGCATCTTACAGTGGGGCCCCGACCAGTGGGGGTTCCTCTATCCAACCCTTTTTTCTTTTGGGGTTTTGCGAATTATTACAGGGCATTTCACCCCCATTTCCCACCTTTGTTCCCCCGCTGGTGGCCCTTACAAAAAAAACTGGGCCCAAACCCTAATCCCCGGCCCCCCCCAAAGCCCAAAAGCCTTAAATCGTCCTTAATCACATTTTCCTGCCCAGTTCTCCTTTCCCCCCCCGCAGCGTCCGTTCGTCCTAGAAAGTGGACGCACCCATAGGTGCAGGCGCTGTCCCTCCTAAAAAGACCCTCCTTTGGGAAACTACATACTTCGGCTTCTTTCCCCAAAAACCTTTCCCCCACGAAAAAAATTTTACTATTTTGGTAATCGCGAATTACGGACCCTTAAATTAGCCTTAAAGAATGGCGGCACTTGCTGGAGGGAGCTCGCCACCCCATCGATATATTTCACCTATCAAAAAAATCTTCTCTATCTGCAGTCTGCCTAACGACTGAACCCTCGGCAAGCCAGGTGGTCACTTTTTTTTCCGCCGCTTTGATTTTTTTTCTCCACTTTTGGCCAGCTGGAAAGAACATCAGAGCAGACGCCCTCTCTAGATCCTCAGACACAGTGGGCTTGGAGACGCCTCTGCAGCACATAATTCCTCTTGAACATCTCCTCCCGGCGGCCCCCGTGGACCTTCAACATCTGCCTCCTGGGAAGACCTACGTATGCCCTTCCATGCGGACTCGTATCCTGAAGTGGGGACATGCCTCATGAACAGCGGGTCATCCTGGAGTCCACAAGTCCCTGCAGCTAATCGACTCTTTTATTATTGGGGCCCACTCTCCGCTCAAGATGTTAGAGACTTTGTCCTGGCCTGTACCTCCTGTGCCCGTAATAAAGTCCCTAGTTTCAGATCCGCGGGTCTGCTTCAGCCTCTCCCGGTGCCAGAAAGACCTTGGTCCCATGTAGCCATGGACTTTGATATGGACCTCCCGGCCTCCTCTGGAAACACTGTCATCTGGGTGGTGACAGATTCTCGAAGATGGCTCACTTTGTTCCTCTGCCCGGGTTTCCCTCTGCCCCCCAGCTTGCCCAGCACTTATTTCAGCACATTTTTCGTTTACACGGTCTCCCATTGCATATCGTCTCGGATAGGGGGGTCCAATTTGTTTCGAGATTCTGGCGGGCTCTATGTGGTCAGTTGCAGGTTCAGCTAGACTTCCTGTCTGCATACCACCCTCAAACTAACAGGCAGGTAGAGAGGTTTAACCAAGTTTTAGGCACCTACCTATGACATTTTGTATCCGCCTGTCAGGATAACTGGTCTGACCTCCTCCCCTGGGTGGAATTCTCATATAATTCACTATACTCGGAGTCCGCTGGAGCCTCTCCTTTTTTTAATGTGTTTGGGCTACATCCCAGCCCGCCTCACCCACAGACTACCTCGTGTCACGTTCCTGCCGAGAATTCCCACGTGCGGGACATCAAGGCACTTTGGCAAGTCACACGACAGGCCCTTCTACGGCCTCCCCCGGGACCAAAGTCCAGGCTGAAAAGGGACCGTAGACCTCCGCCCCATTTAAGCCAGGTGATAGAGTTTGGTTGTTCACCAAATACATTCATTTCAAGGTGCCCAGTTATAAGTTAGGCCCTAAGTATTTGGGCCCTTTTGTTGTACTTCGGCAACTAAACCCGGTGTCCTACAAGCTCCGCTTGCCTCCTACTCTGCGTATCCCGAACGCCTTCCATGTTTCGCTCCTCAAGCCTGTGGTGCTGAATCGCTTCTCCCGTGGATCTGTCTCGCCTTCTCCTGTGGCCAACGCTGATAACATCTTTGAGGTCAAGGAGGTGCTTACGGAGAAGACAGTGAGGGGAAGCGGTTCTTTCTGATTGACTGGAAGGAGTTCGGGCCGGAGGAGCGATCGTGGGAACCTGAGGCTAATCTATCACCTGACCTCCTCTCTAAATTCCGTAAACAGAGGGGAAAACCTACGGGGGGGTACTCTCATGGGGGCTGATGTGGGTGTCTTAGCCCCCCGCGGCCGCCCCCCTGCCCGCAGGGGGTCCGGCGCGGGTGCCGCATCTCCCCACTACCATCCCCCTGCTGCCCGGTCCCTGGCGCCGGCTCACTTACCCGTCCACGCTCCTGTGCACGCTGCTCCTGCCTGTCCCGGCCGCCGCACGCGTACCCGCTGCTTAGGGCGCGCGCGCGACAGCTGGTCTGGATTTAAAGGGCCAGCGCCCCGGTAATTAGTCTATTGCCGGCCGCTGGTCCTATGTAAGGAATACGCCCGCAGCCAATCTGCCAGATTGTTGGTGTGCGTTGCCTTGTCTTGAGAGTGTTGGAGTTCTGTCTGATTACCCGTGTAGCAGTCCGTTCCGCTACGTTTCCTGACCTTGCCTGTTTGCCGCCTGCCCTGACCGTCTGCCCGTCTCTGACCACGAACCTCTGCCGCCTGTCCTGACCTCCTGCCTGTCCCCGACTACGTCTCTGGATTACGATTTTGTACCACGCATTACCCTGGCCACCATTGCAAGCAAGTCACGTCAGGGGTAGTGACCTGGTAGCCTCACGCCGCAGCAAGTCCATCCCGCTTTGCGGTGGGCTCTGATCAATACCGGGGGCTACTTAGACTCCACTCCCTGGCGTGGCTTAACTATCATCGCTTGCGGTGGTCCAGCAAATCCACTGAACGCTTACACTTGTAGTCATTTTAGGGATTTTGGCACTAGTAAAATTATCTCGCTTTTGTAGCCAAAAGTACGTTTGTTTATGGATTTTGGTGCTAAAATCCTTATTTTTACGGATTTTGGCACTAATAAAGTTATGTCGCTTTTTCCGCTAAAAATCTGTTTTCTTACAGATTTCGGGTACTACAATACTTTTTTTTGCTGATTTTGGCGCTTATAGAGTTCTCGCTTTTGTCGCTAAAAATACGTGTTTTTACGGATTTTGCCGCTAATAAAGTTACCTCGCTTTTGCTGCTAAAAATCCGTCTTTTTACGGCTTTAAATTTATCTTCTAAATCTGTAAGATAAAAGGATTTTTAGCAACAAAAGTGAGATAACTTTAATAGCGCCAAAATCCGTAATAAAAACTTATTTTAGTATTAAAATCCGTAAAAAAAAGGATTTTAGTGTCAAAAAACTTATTTTTAGCGACAAAAGTGTGGACTTTATTTTTGCGGATTTTGGTGCTAAAATCCGTAAAACAATGCGTATTTTGCCAACAAAACCAAGATAAATTTCTTAGCGTCGATCTGCAAAAAAGTATTTTAGTGCTAAAATCTGTAAAGAAAAATTATTTTTAGTGACAAAAGCAAGATAACTTTAATAAGGCCAAAATCCGTAAAAAGAGTGTTTTAGTGTTAAAATCCATAAAAAAAGTATTTTAACGCCAAAAAACGTATTTTTATCAACAAAAGCGAGAACTTTGATAGTGGCAAAAATCCGGAAAAAAGTATTTTTATCAACAAAAAGCAGGGCTGTGGAGTCGGAGTCGGAGTTGTGGAGTCGGAGTCGGTGCCTATTTTGCAGGAGTCGGAGTCATCATAAAAGGGACCGACTCCGACTCCCAAAATATATAATTAGTTGGTCCAGTTAGTTCGATGCAGTTCAAAGAGCAAGAGGAATTGGGTCCGGCCAGTGCTCCCATATCTTCAGCCTTATCACATGAGAAGTGTAATTGATGACATGGAGCAGGCAAAGCGCTGCCCCAGGGGAAAAGATCCCGCTCCAGGGCAAACAGATTTAAGCAAAATTTTTTGCCTGCTTTCAAACAAGTAGAAGAGTTCAACCATTCATCAAACTGACTGTGGCTGAGGCAATTCCTTTATACCCTGACATTGTTAGAGATGTTGCCCCTGTGGTCACCACTTTGCATCCAACCCAAGTTAGTATAGAGAGGCTGTTCTCTAGCCTGGAAATAATAAGATCAGATGTGAGGTCATGTATGCAGAATCTGATGGAGGCAATATTATTTCTCAGAACAAATTCAGAGACTCCACGTTCCTGCAGTTTTGCATATTTAAGATTTTTTTTCGTGTTCTAAAGTCATATCCAATAAATATATTTTACACTGACAAGCAAAGGGGTAACAATGTTTTGAACTTGTGACTTTCAGGCTCCATATCTCACCATCCACTACAGCTTTGTACATGAGGCTACTGTAATTTTATATACACTCATCTTACCTATCTTATACATTAATTTGACTTGCAAGTATTCAGCATCTGCTTAGTTCTGCAGATTCTTGTCCTGTAACTGCATTGTTACTATTTTGCTCCTAAAAATCAAAATGTTAATTTTTATTATTTTGTTAGTATTTGGTAAATCCACCTTTTGGTTTTCAGCTCTGCCTGAATCCTTCTGGGCTCCGGATCAGATTCAAGCATATCTTGACTAAAATCTGATCCCAGGTCTCTTCTACACATTCCCAATGTTGGTGCAGACTGGACTTGGATACAAATACAGCTTTTTCTTCAACTCTACCCACAAGTGTTTAAAAGATCAAAACATTAACATTTTGCTTATCAGTGTCTGTTCTACCTAAATAGCTTGATTATTGTATCATAAGGTGATAAACAGCCTGATGTTAACATTTTACATTTAACTTTACTGTAGGTAAAGTTATCACTTAAACATGCACCGTGTATGAGGGAGTCAGGAGTCGGAGTCAGGAGTCGGAGTCGGGAGTCGGATTCGGAGGTTTGGGAAATTGAGGAGTCGGAGTCGGCGCTTTGGCTTGCCGACTCCACAGCCCTGACAAGAAGGAGATAACTTTAATAGCGGCAAAATCTGTAAAAAAAATATCTTTGCGCCAAAATCCGTAAAAAAAGTATTTTTAGCGTCATAAGCGAGATAACTTCCAAGCAACAAAATCTTCCAAGAAAAGGATTATAGCGGCAAAATCCTTTAAAAAAAAGTATATTTAGCATCATTAGAACAAAAATCTTGACTTGCGCAAAAAAAGTTAGCGACAAAAACATGATCATTTTATTACAAACGGTACGAACGAGAACATATCAAACACTTGTATGCAGAATTGAAAAAAAGTATAAACTGTAACACCTACTATAGGAGGGACTAATCTCCTGGGTGGGTTTTCATTGACAATTCCGGCAAAAAAATGTCCTGCGCTTTACATAGACTCCTGTAGTAAATTTTGGCTGGCTTTTTTTAGAACATGTTACAAAAGACGACCAGTAAAAAACAAGCAGAAAAAAGAAGCTCAGTGGAGAAAGCAGGAGGAAGTCTATGGGAGATGTTTTCAGTCGTTTTTTCTGTGTTTTTAGAAAATGAAAAACACTGAAAAAATTGACGTTTTTCTGTGCAGTGGAGACAGAGCCTAAGGAAACAGTGTGACAGAGTTTACCTGTTGCTTCAGCCTCCTCTTCCATAGCACACAGGCATCTGTATTATACTGTTTCTGCTGTGCACATGATGTAGATTTACAGGCTCCCCCTTGCACTGTGGACTCTCCCAGCTCAGGAACCTACAACTGTCATCACTGTCTTCCATCAAGCTGTCATGTGCCGACTTGGCCCGACTTCAGAGCTGTCTTAAAGGGCCAGCGCTTTTTTAAAAACTGAAGTACTGGTGAAATGCTTTGGTTTTCCTAATGAAGCTTATTTGAGAAAGTGTTTGTATTTTAGTCTTCTGTTACTTCATGAGGTTTGTCTGAAGGTGATAGGTACTCTTTAAGGAATGTGTACACCCCCAATCTGTTAAAACCTTGAGTGTGTGTAATAAAGTTTGGAGAACTCTTTGTCTGAGAAAGTGTCAGGCTGTGAATTCTCTAGCACGTGCTAACTAATACACTGATTTGGTCCCTTGCTGGAAAGTAAAGCCCTTTTGTGGTTCCATCTACAACACTTGGGGCGACATGTATGATCGGGCTTTTCGCCTGTTTTTTTGAGTAACCTGCGCCTCCCGGCCCGAATCCCCCTGTCGGACGCAGGGATGCGGTGTTAGGCGCAGCGTTCGCCACTTTCAGCTGCGCCCCGCATGAAGGGGCGGGCAATGGGCACAATGTGGGCGCGGTGTAGGCGTTCCGGGGCGGGACGCGGCGCGCTCGAAAACTCCGAGGCATGTACGATCGCGGCTCGCCAAAGTGTGGCGCATTGCAGCGCTCGGCAGCTCCGACAGTCAGACCTGGTTGATTTTGGTCTAAATGCTCCGGCAGAGGCGAAATGAAGCAAGAACGGAACATGAGAGGAAGCATACAGAAGATCGCAACACAAATCTCGGCGCTCCGCTCCGTGCGGCATGGAGTATGATTCCCAAAAATCATGTACAGTTTTATTTCAGATTGCATTAGAAAACCCATAGGAGCGTCGCTCGCTCTCCCATTGGTCCAAATAACCGCGCCTCTTTTAACTTAGCCAATCACAAACAGAGCTCGCTCTGCATTTCTTTTCCCTTAGAACTCTATGAGAAAGTAGCTCGCGCTCTGATTGGCTAAGCTGGACGAGCCCCCGTTAGCTCAACCAATCAGCTCGTTTCTGCATTTTTACTGTATTTTGAACTGTCCCGCCTTTGAATATGATTGGTCAATATTTCTCCATAGGTTAGAATGGGTCCCTGTCGCTCCTATTCTGATTGGTCAATTCTCCTCCATAGGTTAGAATGGGCCACTGTCGCTCCTATTCTGATTGGCTGGTTTATGTCGACCAATCAGAAGAGCTTAAACAGTTTGAATTACTGTATTTCCCGGCAATTCTCTCTATTGCAATTCCTTATGTAGCGCCGGTCTCGGCGACAAACTCGTTGTTAGGGATTTAACTGATTTATTTTTAGAGAAGGCTTCAGCGCTTTATCTGATAATGATTTACACTTAATAAAACTGATTTTTTTAATAATACTCCATGCCGCACGGCGAGATTGCATTGCGCCGATCTCTCCATAGACTACAATGGGAGAAGTAGCTCGCGCTCTGATTGGCTGGGATAGCCAAGCCCCCGCTAGCTTAAACAATCAGCTCTTTTCTGCATTTTTACTGTATTTTGAACTGTCCCGCCTTTGATTTTGATTGGTTCAAACTTCTCCATAGGCTATAATGGGTCCCTGTCGCTCCTATTCTGATTGGTCGGAATAGCCAAGCCCCCGCTAGCTCAGCCAATCAACTCTTTTCTGCATTTTTACTGTATTTTGAACTGTCCCGCCTTTGATTCTGATTGGTCAATAGTTCTCCATAGGTTTTAATGGTTCACTGTCGCTCCTATTCTGATTGGCCGGTTTCTGCCGACCAATGAGAATAGCTTTCAGAATTTGAATTACTGTATTTCCCGGCAATTTCCAATATCCTAATTCTTGAATTAGGATATTGGAAAGTGATTTTGTTCTATGTATTTTTTATTTTTGAGGTTTGAGCTCTTTTTCTGAGAATGTTTTACGCGTTTATAAAGGCGATTTTTGATTCATACTCTGCACCGAAATGTGGAATGATTTCTCGCTGTTTTCTAGCCTGTCTCGCATCGGAACAGATTTTCGGCGCTGTCCCTTCTGCGCCTAAGTCCCACACTGCGCCCATGTCCCCGCACTGTGCCCCACACACTGGCGAGGCGCAGGGAACTTTTCCCCGCATGTATGAGCGCACCTCCTCGGACGGCGAATATTAGGCGCAGCCCCGCACTGCGCCCATGTCCCCGCACTGCGCCCCACACACTGGCGAGGCGTGGCGGACTTTTCCCCGCATGTATGAGTGCACTACCTCGGGCGGCGAATCATAGGCGCAGCACCGCACTGCGCCTAAGTCCCGCACTGCGCCTCACACACTGGTGAGGCACGGCGGACTTTACATGGAATGTATGAGCGCGCCCCGGCGCCGACATAAATCAGGCGCAGATTTCGCCGGAAAACCGTCGGAAAGGTGCGCCCCGACGTGGCGAGATTCTTACATGTCGCCCTTGGTGCCCTCGTGTGAGGAGCAGTGATACAATATATATATATATATATATATATATATATATATATATATATATATACAACATCCAATGATATCGATGCAGGCTAAGGTGTGATTATTCTGCAGACACAAGGAGGAAACTCTGGAAAGTTTTGTCTCTGTGGTTGGGTCGTATCTGGGTCCTCGATATTCTGGATGGACCTGACAGGTATATGGTCAGTCACTGCTTTATTACGAACTTGTCATAGTGCTTTCCAGTGGGGTTTTTCTGTGTTATATGTGTTGAGTATTGTGGGTTTCGCTGATTGCTCCTGCTGGGGCTCCCACAGATTGTAGGATTCCTCTGAGCCGATACTCTCTTGGCGGTGGAGTCAGTGAGTAGTCTACTTGGTGAAGAGTAGCCAACACCAATATATAAAGAAAACTACCAAAAATACATATATATATATATAAAACTTTTTTATTATTAATTTACAAATGTATAGTAAAAAACACAAAAATACAAAGAACAAATACATATAGCTAAAAATGGTGGTGCCACAAATATACAACCCCACACTAGGTGGTATACATAAGGTGCATAATTATATCAAATAAATAACATAGTATATAACCAAATATACATATAAATATACAAATAATCAATGATATGTCACCATATAATCACCCATAGTAAGAGCGCATACCCACCCAGAGGAGGCACAGACAGACCCCAACGCGCGTTTCTCCACACCTGGCTTCGTCAGGGGGTAACACACAACTAACTTCACCTCCCTTAAAAAGGTAATCACATCCAATAGGGTAAAGAGACAAACAGCTGAAAACAATATCCCCTGTTACCTTGTGGTCCTGATAGTAAAAGTATCGCATTTGTCTAGCTGAGTCCGTCACATGAAACCCGGACCACGCGCGACGCCAGCACGCAGACCGGAAAACACGGAGGTCATCAGAAAAGGACAAAGGATATAAAATACATATGCTCTGGCACGGCGTCAGTAACCAGAGCATATGAAACTAAAATAGACCCACCAAAAATGGCGGAATACATCAGTGGAGACACTGAAGACCAAACTATAAGAATAAATTAAAGACTCACCAAAAATGGCAGCCCATAGTCAGTGAAGACTGGAGACCACAAACAAAACAGAGGACATCATAAACAGGGAGAAAAGGAGAAGGATATTATGTATATACTGACACAAACGAAAGAAAATAAAGAAAAATAATAAATATAAAACTAAACAAAATAGAATCAACAATAAAAAATACAAAAAATTTTTTTCTTATATATTAATAAAATTAAAAAAATTAAAAAAAAATAATTAAAAAAGCGGGACATGTGACCAACCCAAGTGCAATCCAATAAATATATTACATCAATAAAGGGGATAATACAAAAAACATAATACATAATATATTCAAGTGAAGTACATCATATGCTCAAGTGAGACAAACAAAAAAAAAATTTAACAACAAATACAGTGCCAACCAAAAAAAAAAACTACTATTTGATACACAGTGAAAAAACAAATATATATATAAATAATTCTATACACAATAATAAATATTCAACCATATAAAAATCCATGTAATTATATATTAAATGTGAACAACCCAAGTACAATCCAATAAAAGTATTACAACAAAAAAAAAATAAAAAAAAATATGTGATGGTGTAAAATATATAATAAGCTCAAGTGAATTATATCATATGTTCAAGTGAAAAAAAAATTATTATAAATAAATAAAAATAAATACATAAATATAATTTAAATAAATTTTTCTTCATTATTATATGTCATATCATCATTTCTTCAATTTCATCTCTTCTTCTCTTCAATCTTCCAATATAGCCTTCACAAACGTCATCAGAATAAATAGCCAAGAAATACCTCAAACAGAACGAAAGGAGAGAAATGTCAGTACTCAAATAAATACAAACAATCCTAAAAAATAAACAGATTAAAATAAGAATATACAAGCAAAGAAAGATAACATTACAAAAAAGGAGCAAAAAAATATGTCCAATTTCAATCCTCTAGGGGGCGTTATCCCCCAAATTTATAAAACCCAAAGGATTTTTCCCGTTGTAAGGCAATTTTTAAATTTTCCCTCCACATTTGTTGAACAAAACCCTAAAAAAAGGCCAATTAAAGTTAAGTCCTTTTGCATAAATTTTGAAACATTTTAAAAATTTTTCCCGGGATGTCTTTAAAATTTTATAAATCTGACTCCCCTTTCGCAATTAGCCCCCCAAATTATTCAAAAAATTTTTTTCTTTCCAAAAGGGTTTTCTTGATGTTAGCCCCAAATTTTTCAATCCAAAAGGGGACACTGTGCCAGGAAATACCCACTCACCTGTCCCACAATTAATTGAGTGAGAAAATAAAAAATTTTTGTGTCCCCATCATTCAAACCTAAGACAAAAAGAGGGGGGACCCGCACGGGAAACGAGGGAATTTAAATTCCCTTTTTAAAGGGTTTAACTTGATGGGAAAAACTGGTTCTACCAGTTTTTTTAAACCCTTCTATGGAGAAAAATTTTTTAAATTTCGTTTTTTTTAGTTGCCTTAGAGCAATGTTTATCCAATTTTTAAAACAGTATCCGGGGGGCCCCACCAAAAAAGTTTCTGCTTCTGAAAGCCAGATTATTTTTTTAAAACGAAAAATCCATTTGATATAGGGATAAAATAACCTACAACAAACAACGCCAATATATAAAAAAAATCAAAATTTAAAAAAAAGGTAGTAAAAAAAAAATTTTAAAACCCAAAAACCAATAAATAAAGAAAACGACCAAAAAAAATTATATATTAGAGATGGGGTAATTTTCCCGGGAAATTCGTTTCGTTCACTTCGCCCAAATTTTCTCGGCAAAAAAAAACCCCTTTTTTTTGGGAATTACTTCGGCACAAAATCATTTAAAAAACAGCTTTTTTCCAGGTAAACAGAGCCAAAAGGGGGTGTGTAGAACGTTGGGCCATGCTTTAAATATGCAGGGGGGACCCTTGGGTTTTTGGTCTTCATACAATGTTGTCTTTTATTTATGACAGCACATGACTGCCCCCGCTCTTAGAACCCCTTCCCCTAAAAAATTCCCTGGGAAAATTAAAGAAGGAAAAAAACTGCCCAAAAAATAAAGGGGGGAATGTAGCCTGAAAAATTCATGCGGGGGACAGCTGGAAAAAAAAAGCAAAGGGCTAGGTGGCAAAACCCAGGGGGACAGAGTGGGGAAAGGGTGACGGGGGGGCGCCACAGCAGCATGGGGTCGGGAGAGTGGCACAATGACACAGTGTGTAGGTCACGGGCAGAAAGCCCAGAGCAGCATGAGGTCAGGCATTGGCCAATGACTTTTCTGGAGGTGGCAAAAAAACCAGGATTTAGGCCACAGGTGGGACAATGACACAGTGTGTTGGTCACGGCGCAGCACCCATGGGTAAGACAGGGGCAAAAATTTGACCCCGTGTGAAAGGCCCACGGCCCAGCAGCAGCATGAGGTCAGACAGGGGCCAAAAGACCACATGTGTGGGTTCACGGAAAGCGCCACGCAGCGCATGAGGTAGAAAAGTGGCACAATGACACGTGTGTGGGTTCACGGGCAGCCCCCGAAAGCAGCATGAGGTCAGACATTGGCCCCAAGGACACAGTGTGTAAGTACGGCAGCAGCCACAGCAGCAGGCATGAGGTCAGACAGTGGGCCAATGACATTTGGAGGGGGCAAAAACAGGCGTAGGCCACAGAGGGGGAATGACCCCAGTGTGGGGCCCAATGGCAGCAGCAGCATAAAGGTCAGACAGTGGCATAATGAAATTCTGGAGGTGGCAAAAACGGGGGTGGGCCCCACAGAGGGGGGACAAGGGACACAGTGTGGGAGGTAAAAGGCCCGGCACCCCCACAGCAGCAGCATGAGGTCGACAGGGGGCACAATGAAGGTGGAGGGGGTGGCAATCCCAAAGCCCGGGTTTAAAGAGGGTTTGGTTGGCAGATGGAAAAAAATTGTCAGGATTTTGTGGCATCGGGGGGGGTGGCGGAAATCAGAATAGGGGCTGGGGCAGGTAGTTTAAACCCCAAAGAATCATTTCTCACAGTTTGGGGGGGGGGTTCAGGGCTGATGAGTCTGCCCCCCCTAAGGCTTTTTGGGGGTTGTGGAAATCCGGGCCCGATCCACGCCGATTAAATTTTTGACAAAGGTCAGTTGTTCCACATTTCCCGGGGGGAAAAGGGGGTTTCCCTCCTTGGGCTAACGATGGCCCCCCCGAAATGAACACCCGCTCTGTTGCCCCCATACGGCCCGGGGCAGGACAGCTTCTCCACTGCAAACTGGGCAAGTTCCCGGCCAAACATCCATTTTGGGGCTCCCCCAGTAGTCCAGTGGATTTTCTAACTGGGGTGGCAGGGGTGCGGGCCAAGTAGGCCCCCACCTGGGTTGGCCCAGAGGACTGCTCCAGGTCCTGCTGCTGTGCTGCTGGCGAACTACCACTAGGGGGGTAAAGGAAAGTGCTCTTTCGGATCCAGATTTGGTTTTCCTGCTGGAGGGAAAGCTGGTATGTCCTCCCAAACCCATTCCCCCCAGCAGCCGCGGCAGTGTCCCTTTGAGCGCTGAGGAACCCCCCGGTCGGGGACCGTCAGGGGAGGGAAGATCCCGACATAGGGCGGGGCCCCAACGGGATTACGGAGGGTTTTCCCCTTTAAAGTATTTGATTTTGTCCTCCCCTCTAAATTTACGGGGAAAAAAGGCTCCCATTTTGGATTGGTTTGCGAGGGCCCAAAATAGGGTGGAGAGCCGGGAAGGGTCACCCCTCTCCCGGATGCTGATATTCGGCTGTCACTAGCCAGGAAAAAATAAGCTTTGTGGGGGCCCTTTCTGCACAAGTGATTTCCGAGGGGCTCCTGCACCCTTTTTCCACTGTATACTCCCCAGGTGTTTGGGGGGGGTCATTGCCTCATTTTCCCTTTCATCCCATCCACCTCCTCCAGCTGCCCCTGCCCCTCCTTTTTGTCCCCTGGGTAGTAAACCCCATCTTTTCCCACCAGAAAATGCTTTGTCCAATGTCCCCCTTCCTCCTCCCCTCCTCCCCTTTTTCAGCCCCCAAACCGGATCATGGGGCCCACGAGATGTAGTCGCCACGTCTCCAGCCCCCCTTCCCGGGACAGATTTTTCAAGCATTTTGTTCCGGGACATGAAGCGGGTGGAATGACGTTTTTTCATCCCGTAGTCTGGGGGAGGGAAAAATTTAAGTGCCCCCTGGGAAGGGCCCTCAACAAACGGCGGGTGTCACGCATGAGCTGCCAGGCTGACATCAAAGTTAAAGGGGAGTACTTCTGTCTCCCTGGATCATCAAAAAATCGTTAAGGGGCCTTTTTTTGTTAAATACGGTGGGCCCAAAAACCTGTGAAAGGCGGGAAAATTCCAACGGGTGGAAACATCCATTCAGAGTGTGTTGGGGGGGGCCCCGTTCTGCCGTGAAAACTCGAGGAGGGTTTTCCCCTGGCTTTGTACGAAGGGAAATAAAGTGATGCCAGTTTCCGGGGCATTTTCAGAATCTGCTAAAGATCGGGGGGAAAAACTTAGGAACCTTTTCAAACCCAAGTTGGGAACCCCGGGGCCCCATGGAGGGCCATGGATCATCCCCCCTCGGTGCAGCGGGGGACACCATTTTCCCTCCCATTTTTCCGTCACCAGGGTTTTCCGTTTTGGGCATTTGGCGCGGAAAAAGGGCCACACATCGATTTCTTGCTGCATGCGGGGAAAGCAGTTCCTCCCCTGTGTGACTTCTTTCCCGCCGGGCCCAAGCCAGGTTTTGATGGAGCAGTACTTGGGGAAAGGTTTGGATGGGGGTGGTGGTGGAGGAGGAGGGAGGCGGACATTGGCGCAGGAGCAGCATTTTTACAACGTGGAGGGGGAAAGCGGGTCTCCCGTCCAAGTTGTTGGTGTGCCCGGGGGCCGGGAAACACATTCACCCCCGTGGGGGCCCTAAGGGACATGTATGGCCCGACCCGGTTTGTTACAGCTTTCCCACGTCCGCGCTGCCCTGCACCTTGGGAACCAAACCCATTTAAACTTAAAGGGGCTGGCCCACCTTTGTTCTACATATTTATGAAGTTTCTGGTACTGCCTTTTTGGAAAAAGAAATTACGGGTTGGAAAATCTCCCCTCGGCTCGGGACAAGGGGGATTAGTTTCTGAATGGTGCAGAATCCCAAATTTTGGAAAAAGGGGAAGGGGTGCAGTTTCCAACAACTTGGACAGGAGATGGTCAGCTGCTGCCCCCTTAGGATGGTTGGAAGCATAATGTTGGCCTTTGCAATTTGCCCGCTTTAACGGGCTGTGGCGCCCCTGAAATAGCGAAGGAGCAGGGAGCATCTGGACCGGGGGGGAGTTATGTTTAAAAAGAAAACAGCTTCTTCTGCAGAGGTGGTGGGCCTTGACTGGCTTTCAAAAGGCATTTGGGGGTGGCCCCTGGGCGCTGCTGCTGCTTTTGCTTTCGGCGGCAGGAAGGATCCCCCCATCTGAGCCAAGTTTCCCCGGGGCCCCCGGGGGTTGGGGGAGCTGCATGTGTTGAGCAGGGGCCCTTGGTGCCCCAAAGTTAGCTCCCTTGGCCCCGCTTTCACTTTTTTGCTTAAAAGATTTCAATTTTACCCCTATTCGGGCTCCTCCGGGGGTCTTAGCAAAGAAAATGCCACACCCCCCGAGTATCGGGTTTTACCGCCCAAAAGGGTCCAACTTCTGAGTCTACTGCCGCCGCTGCCCGCTGGAACCCCTGTTTCCCCTACTTTGTTGGGGCCTGCGAAGCGGGTTTTTTACCCCCTGGGGGGCCCCTTGGCTCCCCAACCCCCACTGCTGCTATTTCCCGCTGATCAAGGGGCCCCACGACCCCATTGCTGGCCGGGGCCGTGCCCGACGCCAAAAACGACGCCCTCTTCTTTTTGACGATGTGAAGCCCTTCCTACCTGGTTCCCCCAAATGCGGTGGCTTTCATCATCATCTATTTGTGGGTTTTATGTCCTGCTGTTTCCCCATCACCCCGGGTTTTGGGATGCAGAGGTGACCCCTCAAAAACATGACCCCCCCATGCCATCTCAAAATCTATTTTCTTTGCCGCCATTGCAAGAAGCAGGGGTATTTGGGCCCCCTTTTTTTCGCTACCCAAATAGCTGCTGAGTGCCCTCCTCAAAAATTTTTCATCCTCGCTATATAGTGGGGGCTGGAGCCCAGGGCCCCATTTGTAAAATCTCGGGGTGAGGGAACCGGATGGGACGAGGGGGTTTTAGGGAAAAGGTAGGGGCCGTGACCCCCCTCCCGGGGCCCTGCCAACTAAGGGGTTGGTCTGACGTTTTCCCCCCGACTCTTGGCTGGGGTTGACGAGTCAACTGGGAGGTGGGAAATGGAAAGACCTAGTCAAACCCAAACAAGAAAAACCCTTGGTTTGTAGGGCAGTTCACGGCCGCTAGGGTGACAGGGCAGTTTTGGCCTCACCGGAGTGCCCCTGCTGCGACGTCCCCTTGCTGTGCTGCGACCTGCTACAGGAATTTTTTGTGCCCCTTGGGCCCCTCGGGAGGGGAAAAGCCTTTCCCTCTTTTGTCTGAATACTGTTTGTTCTAAAAAAGTACAGGCACCTTGGGGTTTTATGAAGATGTCTGTATATGATAAAAACACACCTGTATTTTACCCCCAAATGAACCCCCTAAAAAAGCTTGGGTAACCTTGGATTTTAAATTGCGCCTTTCCCCAAAATGGGCAGGAAAAAATTGATTTGTTTGGGGGGCCGGGGTTTTTTAAAAATCTGGTATTTTTTTTTTTTTGTATAAAAAGCACAAACAGGCTTTAAAATTAAACCTTTTTGGATTTTGAAATTTTGCCTTTCAGAATTTTTTTTTTGGTTTGGCGGGGGAAAAACCCAAAATTTTTTTTTACTGAGTACAAAAGCAGCAGAACAAAGCTTAATTAACCCCTGGGTGTAAATTGCACCCAAAAGGGAAAGGGGAGCCAGAAACTACTAGCTTTGTAGGGGGGTGGGGTTTTTAAAATTTCGTTTTTTTTCTACGCTACACAAAAGAGAAAAAATTGTAATTAACCCCTTTGTTTGTGAATTATGCTACAGGAAAAAATTTGGTTTTTTTTTGGCCCGGGGAAAAAGGGCGGTTTTTTGGAGTCACAACAGCAGCAGAACAAACGTTAAAATTTAAACCCCCGGGTGTAAATTGCGAAAAGAATTTAGCACCGGGGAAAATACTTTGCTTTGTAAAGGGGTTACCCAAATTTTGGGGTTTTTACGCTACCCCAAAAAAGAGGAAAAAAAATTTTTAATTTAAACCCTTTGTTTTTGAATTTTGCTACAGGAAAAAATTTTATTTTTTTGGGGGTGAAAAAGACGGTTTTTGGAGTCACAACGCAGCGAACACGCTTAAAATTTAACCCCCGGATGTAAATTGCGCAAAAGAAAATTTAGCAGCCCGGGGGCTATTTGGGTTTGTAGGTGTTACAATTGCGTGTTTTTTACCTACACAAAAAAAAAAAAAAAAAAAAAAAAAAAAGAGGGAAAAAAAATTTTAATTAAACCTTCGCTTGTGGGAAATTTTGTTTCAGGAAAAATTTTTTTTTTGCCCGGGGAAAAAAAAACGGTCCCAAATTTTTTTCCCCACAGAAAAAAAAAACAACGCTTTTAAATTTAAACCCCTGGGTGTAACTTGCCCCAAAAGAATTGGGGCAGCCGGAAAAATACTAGCTTTGTAGCGTGTTTCAATTTTGGTTTTTTTTCTACGGGTACCAAAAAAGAGAAAAAAATTTTAATTTTAAACCCTTTGCTTGTGGGAAATTTTGTAAAGGAAAAATTTTATTTTTTTTGGGGGTTTTTTAAAAAAACGGTTTCTTGGAGTCACAACAGCAGCAGAACAACGCTTAAATTTAACCCCTTTGGTTGTAAATTGGCCCAAAAAAATTGAGCAGCAGGAAACTACTAGCTTTTTTGGGGTGGGTTTCAATTGCGTGTTTTCTACGCTCACAAAAAAGAGAAAAAATTGTTTAAAACCCTTCGCTTGTGAATTTTGGTACAGGGAAAAATTTTAAATTTTTTTGGGGGTGAAAAAGACGATTTCTTGGGGGTCATAACAGCAAACAGAACAAAGCCTTTTAAAAAACCCCTGGATGTAAAATTTCGCAAAGGGAAAAAAGCAGAGGAAACTACTAGCTTTGGGAGCGGTTACAATTTGGGGGGTTTTTACCTAACAACAAAGAAAAAAATTTTAAATTACCCTTTGCTTGTGAATTAAGCTACAGGGAAAATTGTATTTTTTGGCGGTGAAAAAGCGGTTTTTTGGGGGTCACAAAAAAGAGCAGAACAAAAGCTTAATTAACCCTGGAAAGTAAAAAATTTCGCAAAAAAAAATTGGCCCGGAAAAATACTAGCTTTGTAGCGTGTTACAAAATTTCGTGTTTTTTACGCTAACAAAAAGAGAAAAAAAATTTTAATTAACCTTCGCTTGTGAATTATGCTTTAAAGGAAAAAATTTTATTTTTTGGCGGGTGAAAAAGACGGTCTATTTTTGTCACCACAGCACAAAAACAACGTTAATTTCCCCTGGTGTAAATTTTCGCAAAAAAAAATTGAGAGCCGGGAAAAATACTAGCTTTGTAGGTTTTACAAATTTTCGTGGGTTTTTTAGCTACACAAAAAGAAAAAAATTGTAAATTTAAACCCTTTGGTTGTGAAAAAATGCTACAGGAAAAAATTTTATTTTTTTGGCCCGGGGAAAAAAAACAGTTTCTTGGAGTTTACAAAAGCAGCAGAAAAACGGTTAATTAAACCCCTGGATGTAAAATTTCGCAAAAAGAATTTTAGCAGCCGGAAACTACTAGCTTTGTTTGCATGTTTTTCAAAATTCGTGTTTTCTACGGGTACACAACCAAAAAGAAAAAATTTAATTTAAACCCTTTGCTTGTGAATTTTTGTACAGGGAAAAATTTTTTTTTTTGGCGGTGAAAAAGACGGTTTTTTGGAGGGCCCCAACAGCGAGAAAAAACGCTTTAAAATTTAACCCCCGGATGTTAAAATTTCGCAAAATAATTGAGCAGCAGGAAACTAATTTGCTTTGTTTGCGTGGGTTTAAATTTTTCGTGTTTTCTACCTTTAAAACAACAAAGAAAAAATTGTTTAAACCCTTTGCTTGTGAAAATTTTGCTCAGGAAAAAATTTTTTTTTTTGGTGGTGGGAAAAAAACGATTTTTTTGGAGTCATAAAAAGCAGCAGAACAACGGGGGTTAATTAACCCCCGGATGTAAAATTTCGCAAAGGAATTGAGCGGGAGGGAAAAATACTAGCTTTGTAGCGTGTTACAATTGCGTGTTTTTTTTACGCCCACCAACAAGAAAAAAATTGTAAAAAACCTTCGCTTGGAATTTTACAGGGGAAAAATTTTTTTTTTTGCCGGTGAAAAAGGCGGTTATTTTTGTCACCACAGCACAAAAACAACGCTTTAAATTTTCCCCTGGGTTTTTAACTTCGCAAAAGAATTTAGGGGCCGGGGAAAATACTAGCTTTGTAGCGTTTTTAAAAATTGCGTGTTTTCTAGTACACAACAAGGAGAAAAAAATTTTAAATTTAAACCCCCCTTTTTTTTGGGGAAAATTTTGCTACAAAGGAAAAATTTTATTTTTTGGCGGTGAAAAAAAACGGTTTTTTTGGGGGTACAACAGCAGCAGAAAAAAGTTAATAAAACCCCCGGATGTAAAAATTTCGCAAAAAAATTGAGCAGCCGGAAACTACTAGTTTTTTTCTGTTACAATTTCTTTTTTCTTTTGCTAAACAACAAGAGGAAAAAAAATTTTTTAACCTTTTGTTGTGAATTATTGGGTAAGGAAAAATTTTTTTTTTTTTTGGGGTTTAAAAAAAACGGTTTCTTGGAGTTTAAACCCGCAGCAGAAAAAAGCTTAATTAACCCCCGGAAAGTAAATTGCGCAAAAAAAATTGAGCAGCAGGAAACTTTCTAGCTTTTGTAGCGTGTTACAATTTCGTGTTTTTTACGCTAACAAACAAAAAGAAAAAAATTTTTTAACCTTCGCTTGTGAATTTTTGTACAGGAAAAATTTTATTTTTTTTGGGGTGAAAAAGCGGTTTTTTGGGTCAAAACAGCAGCAGAACAACGTTAATTAACCCCCGGATGTAAAATTTCGCAAAAAATTGAAACAGCCGGAAAAATACTAGTTTGTTTGCGTGTTTCAATTGCGTGTTTTCTACGCAACAAAAACAAAAAGAAAAAATTGTAATTAAAAATTCGCCCTTTTGAAATTTTGCCCACGGAAAATTTTATTTTTTTCCGGGGGAAAAAGACGGTTTTTTTTTTTGTCAAACCCGCACAAAAAAAAAGCTTAATTAAAAACCCCGGTGTTTAAAATTTCGCAAAAAGAATTGAGCAGGGGAACTTCTAGCTTTTTTTAGCGGTGTTACAAATTTGGGGTTTTTTTTGTACACAACAAGAGAAAAAATTGTTTAAATTTAAACCCTTTGCTTTTGGGAAATTTTGGTTTTAAAGGGAAAAAATTTTATTTTTTGGGGGGGTGAAAAAAAAACGGTTTTTTTGGGTCACAACAGCAGCAGAAAACGCTTAATTAACCCCTGGATGTAAATTTCGCAAAGGGAAATTTAGCAGCAGGAAACTATAGCTTTGTAAACGTGTTACAATTGCGTGTTTTTTCGTTAAAACAACAAAAGAAAAAATTGTTTAACCCTTGCTTTTTGAATTTAGTACAGGAAAATTTTTTTTTTTTTGGGGTGAAAAAGACGTTTTTTTTGGGGTCAAACAGCAAACAGAAAAAACCTTTTAAAAAAAAAAAATTTAACCCCCGGGTGTAAATTGCGCAAAAAAAAAAGAAACAGCCGGAAACACTTGGCTTTTTAGGGGTGTTTTTAAATTTCGTGTTTTTTACGCACACAAAAAAAGAGAAAAAATTGTAATTAACCCCTTTGCTTGTGAAATTTTGCTACCCGGAAAAAATTTTGGGTTTATTTTTTGGGGGGGGGGTGAAAAAAGACGGGTTTTTTTGGGGCAAAACGCACAAAAAAACGCTTTAATTAAAACCCCGGATGTAAAAAAACGGGAAAAGAAAAATTTAGCAGCCGGAAAATTTTAGCCTTTTTAGCGTGTTACAATTTTGGGGTTTTCTAGCTACACAACAAGAGAAAAAATTTTAATTTAAACCCTTTGCTTGTGAATTATGCTACAGGAAAATTGTTATTTTTGGCGGTTTAAAAAGACGGGTTTTTTTGGGGCACCAAAAGCACAAAAAAACGCTTAATTAAAACCCCCGGATGTAAATTGCGCAAAAGGGAAATTTAGAGCGGAAAACTTTCTGCTTTGGCGTGTTACAATTTTGGGGTTTTTTTTTTTTTTTAGCTACCAAAAAGAGAAAAAATTGTAATTAACCTTTTGCTTGTGAATTTTTGCTACAGGAAAATTTTATTTTTTTGGGGGTGAAAAAGAAAAATTTTTTTTGGGGTCAAAAACCGCAGCAGAACAAAAAGGGTTAAAATTAAAAACCCCCGGATGTAAATTGCGCAAAAGAATTTAGCAGCCGGGGAAAATACTAGGGTTTGTAGAGTTTTTACAATTTCGTGTTTTCTAGTACACAAAAAGAGAAAAAATTGTTAAATTTAAACCCTTTGCTTGTAATTATGTACAGGGAAAAATTTTAATTTTTTTGGGGGTGAAAAAGACGGTTTTTTTGTCACAAAAAAGCAAAAAAAAAAAAAAACGCTTAATTAAACCCCCGGATGTAAAAAGCGCAAAAAATTGGAGCAGGTTAACCCACTAGCTTTTTTTTAGCGGGGTTACAATTGGTGTTTTCTAGCTAAAACAACAAGAGAAAAAATTTTTTAAAACCCTTTGCTTGTTTAAATTTTGTACAGGAAAATTTTATTTTTTGGGGGTGAAAAAGGGCGGTTTTTTGGGTCAACAGCAGCAGAAAAAACGCTTAAATTAAACCCCTGGATGTAAATTTGCGAAAGGAATTGAAGGGAGCAGGGAAATTTTAGCTTTTTAGCGTGTTTCAATTGCGTGTTTTCTACGTACCCCAACAAGAGGAAAAAAATTTTAAAATTTCCCCCCCCCCCCCCCCTTTGCTTTTGAATTATGCTACAGGAAAAAATTTTTTTTTTTGGCGGTGAAAAAAAAACGGGTTTTTTTTTGTTTTAAAAGCAGCAGAACAAGCTTAATTAACCCCTGGATGAAAAAACGCAAAGAATTTTAGCAACCGGAAAAATCCCCACGAGCGGTTTGTTTACAATTTCGTGTTTTCTACGCTAAAAACACCCAAAGAGAAAAAAATTTTAATTAAAAACCCCGTTGTGGAAAATTTTGCTACAGGAAAATTTTTTATTTTTTGGCGGTGAAAAAGCGGGAAAATTTTTTGTCCCAAAACCACAGCACAAAAAAACAACGCTTAAATAACCCCCTGGATGTAAATTTTCGAAAAAGGGAAATTTTAGCCCCCGGAAATTTTCTTGCCTTTGTAGGGTTACTTTGGGGGTTTTTACGCTAAAACCCAAAAAAAAAATTGTTTCCCTTGGTTGGGGGAAGGGACGGGAAAATTGGGGGGAAATTTTTTTGGCAGTTTTAAAAAGACAAATTTTTTGGGGGTAAATAAAAGCCCGCAAACAACCCCTTTTAAATTAACCCCTGGAAAGTAAAATTTGGGCCCCAAAAAGAAAATTGAGCAAAAAACACGGAAAACTCCTACCCCCCCTTTTGCGTTTTGTTAAATTGGTTGGTTTTCCCACGCTCCCCCCCAAACCCCCCCCCAAACCCCCAAGGAAAAAAAAAAATTTTAATTTAAACCCCCGTTTGTGAATTTTTGCTTTCAGGGAAAAAATTTTATTTTTTGGCCCCCCCGGTTTAAAAAGATGGTTTTTTGGAGTCCAAAAACAGAAAAAACAACGCTTAAAATTTAAACCCCCGGATGTAAATTCGCAAAAAAAAAATTGGGGGCAGCGGGGAAAATTTCTAGCTTTTTAGGGTGTTACAATTGGTTTTTTTTTAAAGCTACACAAAAAAGAGAAAAAAATTTTAATTAACCTTCGCTTGGGGAATTATGTACAGGGGAAAAATTTTAAATTTTTTGGCGGTGAAAAACCGGGCTATTTTTGCCCCCACAGCACAAAAAAAACGTTTAAATTTAAATCTGGGGTGTAAATTGCCCCCAAAAAAAATTGAGCGCCCAAAAAATTTAAGTGGGATTTGTTTTTAAAACCAAAAAAACAGGAAAATGGCTTTAAAGCCCCCTTGGGAAATTCAATGTGCTGTGAGCAGATAGCTTTTAAAAATGTATATGCAATGGACTTTAAAACCAATACACCCAAAAAAAACCAAAAAATAGAAAAATTAAGAGAAAGCAGTCTCTGAGACAAGCTTAGAACCCCCCAAAAATCGCTGTATAAAATTTAGTTCTTCAGTAACAATCAAACCCGGCAGCCATTCCCTGACAGTACAGTGAGGGGCGGTATGGAGCTCCCCGCGTCGCCCCCGGAAATTTTTTATAGGCGGGGGGACGTCACAGAATCCCCCGGTTCTTGATTGGCTCTCTCTGCACATGTCAAAGCAAAGGGTATGCCCTTCTTCCTCCCAGGGGTGCTTTGCCCATGTAGCGCCATGTGCTCGCAGCCTATTATCAATCAAAAGCAAACTTCGTTCCCGAAGTACCCCCAAAAAATTCGGGCTTTTGTTCAGAACCGAAAATTTTCCGAAATTCTAAACGAAAATTCACTTCGTTAGAATCAATTTTGACCTCCCCTAGTTATATACTTTGTTATTTATTTGATATAATTATGCACCTTTAAAGTATAAACCCCCTAGGGGGGGGTTGTATCCTTTTGGCCCCCACCATTTTTAGCTATATGTATTTGTTCTTTTTTTTTTGTTTTTTTTGATATTAAATTTTTAAATTTAAAAATAAAAAAGTTTTTATTTATATATGTATTTTTGGTAGTTTTCTTTATATATTGGTTTTTGGTTAGAATTTTTGGGTTTTCTACCCTTTTTTTATTATGGAAATTTTTTGATTTATTGGCGGTTTCTTGGTGAAGAGTAGGCAAAATTTAGGGGTTTTTAAAAGACGCAATCAGGGGGTTTTAGGGGAATTATTGGGTCTTCTTTTTTTTTTTTTGGGGGGTGAGTCGTTGAGCGCCCCTTCTTTTTTTGGGGGAGAAGGGAACAGCGGCTGATTCAGCGATTTTTGCGCTATTCGATACGTGTTTTTTCTTTGTGTTTTTCATAGGGATTGTGTGACATTGGGTAAAAAAAGGGCAGGATTGGTCTTTGGGGCCCCTTTTCTGCAGCAAAAACCACTTCTAAAAAAGGGGAAAAAGGGGGGGGGGAAAGGAAAAGGGGTGGGAGTCCATGCTTAGAAACTCGGCACTCCCTATCACTGTTTTGTAACTGTATATGTCTTGCCTCCGGGGTTAATTAAAGGGGTTTGCCACGATCTCATTTCATGCCTCCTGCATCCAGCTCTGTGTGCTTAGAACGGGCCGTGTGTGATTTGCTTGAATTGAAGATCAGGTGACCCAGCAGGATGACAGGCCTTTCCTCTCTCTAGTCAAAGAAAGGTCTGTTTATTTACAGAGGTAAAAGTAGCTACACTGTAGCCTAGAGGTAATGCCTTTTACCTCCCGACACAAGGGTCCTAGGTTCAAATCCCTGCAGGAACCAAACCCGTGGATTTTTTTTTCTTTATCAATACACATAGCTCATTGAGGTACCTTTTTTAATTTATTTGCACTGTTTCACTAATTAATAAGGAGTATAGGGGACAGGAGTAGAATGACAACACCTGGGGGTTGAACACTCAGTAGCTGCCTGAGAGGAGAGGTTATGTCTGGGCATGTGCGACCAGGACTGAGGAGTTCTCAGCCCTGGTCATATCCCCTGGAGATGAGCAGTAAACAATGGCTCACTAAAAGGGCAGCTAAAGCAAAAATGGTGCAAAATTTTTAATAAGGATGAATGGAGAAAATGTTTATTATTTAATTTGCAAGCTTCCCATGTCAATTTTACTTTGTGGCAAAACCCCTTTAAGTCAAATTGTGTATGATGAATAAGATAGAGCTGTTCTGCTGTATTTGCTTCAGGTTAGTGAACAGTGCCATCTACTGGCTCTGTAGGAGATAAAGATAAGGAAAATTAGTTTTCAGCTTTTTAACATAGAAGAGTGTTGTTGCTGGCTACAGGTAGGTTATGGGAGCTCAGCAATCTGTGATAAATGTCGTTAAAACTCCAAAGCAGCTTGTTGGGGATCGAGAAGGGAAAACTCAGATAAGAAATGTTAAGGCTTTGATGAAAATTATGGAACTGCCTGTGGGTGGAAGACTTCAGCCAGAAGATTGGAGATTGGGATTGGTGCAGAAACGTGGCAGGTTGAAGGATCTTGGGTTGTTGTTGATAGCTGAATCCTGGTATAATACAGCTGTTCGGATTCATGAGGAGGGTTGGAGTGAGGAGAGGCAGGGCACTGGGAGTGCAACTGTCTATGTGTACCATCCCCCAGGAGAAGTTTCTGAAACAAAGGAAAGTGTGATGCCACCGCCCTGTAATGGCGGAGAGCTGAATTCCTGGGCTTGTGTGAGGTGTGATGTGTTCAATCAGGGGTGGAGAGAGGGGTGTTGTAACTGTGGAGCGTCACGCCCCAAAGACGGCCCATCTGCATCACAAGCCATCCCTGTTTTAGCTACTTTAGCATTGCCTACCAATTTAGCTCCACCTATTACACCCACTATGCCTAGTATACCGGAACCTCTGGTGCCATTGCCCGCCCCCACAACTGTCCACAACAATACCTCGCCTCCTGTAGCCCAACCCACGGCTCCTGCCCCTAGTGCAGCACCACCCCTGAAGTCACTAGTGCCAGTTGCCGCCCCTCCTATGTCACTTCCGCCTTTAGTCACACCCACTGCTCCCATCTTGCCTAACTTACAGGAACTTCTGATGTCACTTCCACTTCCTTCGGGGTTATTGCCCGCCCCTTCCGGGGTCAACACTTCCACTTCCGGGGCCAAGATGGCGGCGCCCATAGTCAACAATCCAACCTCATTATTTCCTATAATGGACACAGTAACAGGAGATGTTTGGAGACCAGGAACCAGTAGCCTTATGGTGCTAGGAGAAGAAGATGATTTACTGGGTGGAGCAATAGGGGGAGAGGAGACACAACCCCTGACAGAGGAACAAAGAAGAACAGCCCAATAATTCCTGGAGAAGTACGCTAAGGACCTGGGGGGAGACAGCCCATCAGCAGTACTCTCATAGGTCTGACAGGAAGGGGACCCAGGGAAGGTTTATCAGACCAATCCAGGACAACAGGCACAGCACCTCCTAGCCTCCTGGTGCAGCAGTCGGTGCAAAAGCACGAACATATTATGTTACATTTACCCCTGTGCAAGCATCTAACCTGTCTGGCAGTTTTCCAGATCCAGAGAAGCAACCTTCTACAGGAAAGTGGTGCAAATCTGCAAGAACTACACGGCCACGTGGAAGGACTTGAAGGGGTTATGCGAAGTAAGGGCAGGAGATACCTACTGGCCCATTATGGAGAAATCTCTGTATACACCCCCAACTTTGATGACCTGACTGCGGATTCAGGTGTGGAATTCTGAGAGGCTGAAGGAGCGGGCGGAGGACAGGTTCTCGGATCAGGCCCAAACTCTCACAGACATCACCCAAGAAAAAGAGGAGACAGTGAAGAAGTTTCAAGCACGTCTCACTCAGATGTTTAATGATTTAGATTTCTCCTCCTTTGAAAAACTGCACATACGTATACTGACCTCAGCCTTTGTGGAAGGACTAAGAGAACCCATCAAGAAACAACTGAAAATGGTGAGACCGGAATACAAGTCTCTGGATATGGATATAGTACTCCAAGGGGCCAGAGGAATCAAGAACAACTTACCAGCAGCCTCTAAAATGAAGACAACTCCTGTTATGATGGTAACAGAAGAGGAAGATGGATCTCCTTCGTTTACACAACCACGTCCTGTCTGTTTTAGATGCAATTGTGGTGGACATTTTAGAAGGGACTGCTGAGCACCCCGTCGACAATGGAGAGGTGGGAACAGACCACTGGTGGTCCAAGCCAATTAGGATCCCAATGCCCGCCCTGCCTACAGCATCCCACAGGCGGAGCATCCATAGGATTTGGGCAAGCTGGTACCCACGCTTTTCCATATGACTACAAAATGGCAGACATAGTACTTGGACATTCCTTAGTTCTTCTGGCTCCACATGACATCTCTGCTATTCTCAATCAATGCAACCGAAACATCTCCCATCGGCTCGACATCTTAGACTTCAATGTTCTCTCCTCCTGCCGGATAACGTTACTCTTATGCGCTGTTGTGTTCTTAATCCAGCCACCTTACTTCCCCTTCCTCAAGGGGGGAATGAGGATGAAGAGGAATCGGAAGAATCCGGTGCACATGAAGAGAGTCATGATTGCTTTGAAGTCATGAAGATGGAAACCTCTCATTTGCCCTCTGTACATGAGACTCCGCTTGACAACCCGGATATGGTTCTTTTTGTGGATGGATCCAGATTTGCAGACAGTGCAGGACGATTTCACACGGGATATGCCGTGACCACATCACACGCAGTGTTGGAAGCAAGAAGTCTGCCATCGCATAAATCAGCCCAAGAAGCAGAATTAGAGGCATTGACGGCAGCATGCCGCCTGGCAGAAGGCAAAACGGCCAACATATTTAAGGAAACAAGATACGCTTTCGGAGTCGCCCATGACTTTGGACCTATTTGGAAGGCACGAGGAATTTTCACAGCTGCGGGAACCCCAGTGAAACATGGACAAGCCATTCAGGTCCTGATGGATGCACTGCTGCTGCCACGGACAGTGGCTATACTGAAAATCAAGGCACATGGGAAGCTGAATACAGAAGACGAAACCACTTGGCTGACCAAGCAGCCAAACAGGCCGCAGGAGGTGAGAAAGGGGAAGCAAGTCAGCTGTCAGTGGTGCAGGAGGAAACTTGCACCCAACCCACAAGGAGACTGCTGGCCAAGATGCAGGAACACGCTCCGCTGGAGGAAAAGGACAGCTGGAAATAGAAGGGCGCCAAGAAGAAAAGAAGATGGGCTATATGTAGTAGGGAGGCAACCCTTCTTGCCACGGGCGCTATACCCAGCTGTAGTGCAATGGGCACATGGAACGGGACTCTGAAAGCACGGATGCTTAAAGCGGCAAGAGAAACCGGCATGCCCTGGCCAGACAGCCTGCCCATAGCTTGGTTAGAGTCAGGCACACGCCCCGGGGATAGTTAGCTCTTTCGCCCTATGAGATCCTGTTAGGCAGTGCCCCAAGGCTAGGTGCATATTTCCCCCAGCAGTTGCAGTTACAGACTGATGTTATGACCACATATGTTATTGCAGTGGCTAAAGAGTTGTCACTAATGCATTCTAGAGTTTTCCATTCCAGATCCAGACTCAGACGTTGCTGCCTATAAGCTACAGCCTGGAGACTGGGTCTACGTGAAGAAGTTTGTGCGTAAAACCTTGGAGCCGAGATTTGAGGGGCCGTACCAAGTCCTGCTGACCACGACCACATCTGTCAAGGTGGCAGGAAAGCCCAACTGGATCCACGCTTCACACTGCAAGATCGCTCCAGCCCCCAGAGATGAAGCAAATGCTGCTCTTACTGACATTAAGTAGTTATGTTGCATTGATTCTTGGGCAGAACCCATCAGTGGCCATTACCAAGGAAAGAGGGATGGTCACCTTTTGGTTTAACTCATCCAGTGCTCATGTAGCCACATATTCTTTTGATTTTTGTGATGTAGTATGTTGTCCCGAGGTTCCTATACAGTGCAACATCTACAATGAACAATCTTCCACTGCACGGTGTATATACTTGTGTGTGACTGACGAGTACTGGGGACGCTCCTGCTACTACTGGGGTGCAGTGGGATGGAATACCGGGGATGACTGGGGATATAGACCACAGACTGCTTTAAACAGGAAAGATAAACAGAGGAAGCCCTTACTGACAAGAATGAGTCTAACAACAACTGGAGTCTGTCAAGAACAGGGAATACCAGGCAAAAGCATGCCCCTAACCTTAACCATTGAAAACCCTCAAGAGACTGATGGAGGCATATATGTCCTGGGAGCATACATATGAGGGGGGGTATGGGGATTTAGAGAGAAAATCCAGTTGAAAGATATGAATACAGACCCAGGGAAATGGTTGGGAGTCCCAGCACCAACACCAGTAAACCCACTTATGCCCCATATACAGACTTTCCAGAGCATGACTGCCATAGCTGATCCCACCTCTAAGGACACCATGAGGGTAGAGACCGGGTTCTTAGATAAGATCAAGAGGGCCACTTCAACACAGCTTTGTCCCGTGGTGTCAAGGTCCCAAGGGAAAGATTAAAATGAGACCAAAGTCTCAAGGGGGGACTGTTGTGGATGGGAACAAAGGTTATATATGTGTGATCCCTTGTGTCTCTATTTTAATGTATTAACCAGTATAATATCTCACATGTCTTTATATATATATATATATATGTATATATATATATATATATATATATATATTGCACGTAAAAGCTGCCATACACTTTTTAATGTGAGCAAATGGCCGCATATATAATCTGTTTGTAAAGGGTAACTGTTATAGAATGTATTATGTGTAATGTCTATTCCACCCACAAGATGGTGTCTGTGTTCAGACACACCCTGATATGCCAAAATGGCTGCTCACCTTTTTCTTCTCTCTAACAAAGAGAGAGGAGGGTCATTTAAAATGTAGATAAGAAGAGCCAATTAGGAGGTGGATGTAATGTCACATGTTGCTTAAGGAATGTGTACACCCCCAATCTGTTAAAACCTTGAGTGTGTGTAATAAAGTTTGGAGAACTCTTTGTCTGAGAAAGTGTCAGGCTGTGAATTCTCTAGCACGTGCTAACTAATACACTGATTTGGTCTCCTGGTGGAAAGTAGAGCCCTTTTGTGGTTCCATCTACAACATGTGTATTATGGCATCCAAAGAGTTCAGTTTATACTACGTTCTCCAAGTATTTCACAGACTTGTCTAACTCTTGTTGAGCAAACTTTAAACATGCTTTAAAATGCTTTTTGATCAGAGATGGAATCTTGCGTGAGGAGCTTGCATATAGGCCATGGAGGTTGAGTTCATTACTTATTGTTAACAATCGTACCTGCTGATTCCAGGTCCTTCTGTAGCTCTCCACAGGTGGTATTTACCTCTTGAAAAACTCTTTTGATAATTCTTTTCACTCCTTTCTCTGAAATCTTTGAGAACACCTGGTCATGGCTGGTTTATTGTTAAATGATTTTCTTTCCACTTCCAGATTATGGCCCCAACAGTGTTCACTGGTACCTTCAGTAGTTTAGAAATTCTTCTGTAACCAATGCCATCAGTATGTTTTGCAACACTAAGGTTGCAAAGGTCTTGAGACAACTCACTGGTTTTACCCATCATGAGATGTTTCTTGTGTGGCACCTTGGTAATGAGACACCTTTACCAGCTTATATTATTTTTCACTACATGGCAGGATTGCTTTCTAATTACTGATAGATTTCAGCTAATGTCATGACTTTCCATGGTTTTTTGCACCTCTCTCATTACACATAACATAATTTATTGACATCTATTGTTTGATTTATTTGCCTGTGGGGATTGGATGGGCTGTTACTGATATCTGGTGAGAATTTCATGTCACCAGTAACTTTAGAAATATATTTACTTAGAAAATTGGTGACATGTTCAATACTTTTTTCATCCACTGTATATCTACCAGCAGTATCATAGGAAGTGCTCTAAAGCAAATGCTGTTTATACGTATCCTCACCCAACTGAGCCAAAGTTTTAGAACTTCAACATGATTTCTAAGAGCCAATGTACAAAATCCACAGATATATAGTGGACAGCTGATCAACCCAGAAAATAGATCAACTAGGTAATTTTTTGTGTTAAAGATATCTCCACCAATAAATCAATCATTAAGATTTTTATAAAGTTATGAATAAAAAGCTTACTGTACATTTCAGGTGTTTTAAATGGTTTCTTAGGTTTAGAAGCCAAAGAGATTGTGATCATATCCAGCTTGTGATTGTGAGAAGATAACAATACTCCTCTACCACCAAGAGAGCAGCGTTACGGTAAATGTCACATGACAGATACGGCCCAAGAAATTTAGAAACATTGTACACATGGTTCACATGTCCTTCCATCAGACATGTTAAGAGGGCATCCCGTTTATATTACTTTAACTGAATTGGAATTCAATGCTAATTAAAATAGATATATATATATATCTGTTCCTGTCCCCTGTTCTGACTTTTACCCAATGGCTTTTTACTCCTCTGCCTGAAACTATGATCATTAAAATAATGTAATTGCAATAAAACATCTATAATCAAGCAAAAAAAAAAATCCTGCTTTAAAAAAGCCATTGAAAATACATATACATAAAGAAAATCTCATATCATAACATCCATACACTATTGCAGCAAAGGAATAAGGATGAGCGTGCCACATGGTGGTTGTACTTAGTGAGGGCATGTAAAGTTCATAGCTGACGTCTACTTTGAAATGTTCATAGATAGTAGAGTCTAAGTAACTTTTAACATATCTCATGTAATCCCTTCCCAGTCGTCATTCACAATATTAGTTAATATATAAAAAAGTTACACATATTACACTGAACATGTCAAAATTCTATTGGTCTGAAGCATGAAATCCTTGTTGATACTTTTGATAGTTGGGTATTAAACCACTTTGGGCCACATGTATGAAAACTGTCTGGATCTAAGACTCTCCTTATTGCCCATAGCAAACAATCAGAGCACCCCTTTCATTTTTTCAGAGCACTATTTGAAATGAAAATTGAGCTCTGACTGGTTGCTATAGGCAACAAAGAGTCTTACAACTGGACAGTTTTCAAACATGAGGCCCGTTGTCTTTGAGAGGCCCCTATATTATGGGCTATTAAAGGTCAATATAACAAACACCACCAACCAAGTAACATTAATGACTCCTTTTCCCGGCAGACCTGAATTATGGAAATCTAAGTTCGGGCCTGGGTGTAACAATACCAGTGGACCCCAAACAACAACCAACAGAAGAAGTTTACCATCAGCCACATGAAAAGGCAATGCAAAGCATATCAATAAAATGACTTACCGCTAGATAATTCAGCAACTGGACAGCGGGGGAAGGAAGACAGGTGCATGGTTTGATAGAGATTCAAATGCTTGTAGGCTCCAGGAATGGGCGAGTAGCTGAGATAACTGCCTTTAGCTAACCATTCCTCAAAAGCTCGCCCAATGGCTACCTCTAACACTGGAACCTCTATCCTGAAGTTAAGCCTAATGCTGTTCCCTCAAATATGTCCCTAAGCTACAAATTATCCAAATTGCTCGGGGCTTTAGGACCCAGTAGGCCCCAGGCAAAACGAAATTCAAACAATAAATCTCAAAAATATCTCCAATGGCACTCTCAGATTTCAATATCACAAAAATTTCTTTATTTTTCAGTATGTCAGTCACAGCGCACACTCATACAAGCTGTACCCTGACTACTTTACATTTTATCATAGTGTCATATCTTCAGTGTTGTGCCATGAAAAGATATAATACAATATTTACAAAAATGAGAGTGGTAAGATATTTTAAATTCTCCTTCTGGCACTCTAGAAGCTCTGACCGCTTGGTTCCACATAGGTCTGCATAGGAGCTGTATACACACTTCCTACAGTTTGATAACCCTATAGCTAAACGGCTTTAATTATTTTACATGAAAGGGTCAGTTTGCTTGTATTTCCACTCAGCCATTCAGGTGCTGACGTTTGAGTTTTGGATCCTTGGACATCGGGACAATCCTCTTTTATTTTTCAACAGTACAGTCAAGAATACGAGTAGGCAGGCGAAAACCCCTCAGTCTTGGGTATTTCCTCACTTCGGAGGTATAGAACCTGTTTGTTTCCTCGACGATACTGTTGCTTTACCTCTGGAGAACTTCCTGTGAGGTTCGGCTGCACACCCTATCATTATCATTTAAGGGGATTTTCTAAGACTTTTAAAATCCTCCCTACCAGCTCCCACTATACTAATTTAAAAAGTAACCCATTCTTACCCCTCCCATCACCACCGTTCCAGCACCTGCAAGAGCTCCAGTGTCCTTCACTGATGATGTCATGTTCATGGATCAGATAATGCTGCATCCAATCATTGGTACATAAATGCAGACATGTGACAGCTGAGGCCAGAGATTGGCTGTAGTCTCGTGCATGAATGTGACATCATCAGTTAGGGATTGGGGAGAGAGGGGTTTGAACACTGGAGTACTGGCAGCGCTGGTGGTGATGGAAGAGGTAAGTATGGGTCAATGTTCTCTTTATGTACAGTGGGAGGTGGTAGGGAGGTTTCTTAACACCTTACTGTCATTTGAACTAAACTTCCTTCATAATGCCAGCAAAGGAGTATGGAGTGGGCTCGCTCACTGAGTCCATTTCATACAAGGCAGAGGCCAACAAATTATTACAGTTGACACTTGCCGGGGTGCTGATTGGTTACTATGAAAACTAGAAGCCTAATGAAGGCTCCCATAGCTGCCATGTTAACGTTTCTATTACTTCCTGCCTCGGGCAGGAAGTAAAAGAGCCGCCATCCTGGTACACCCTCCAGCATTATCTTTAGCATAGTTGCCAACTTTTGAAATTGAAAAAGCAGGAGACTGTAGAGGGCGGCGCGCCGCGGCAAAAAATTTGCATGGACACGCCCATCTTGTCGGTGTGCCACGCCCCTTCAAAAAGCCACACCCACTCCACCTAACTGCATAATGGCTTTGGAAGAAAGCCAGGTAGATGCCCTTATAGCCAGGTAGTAGCCCCCCATAACCAGGTAGTGCCCCTTACAGGCAGGTAGATGCCCCCTTGTAGCCAAGTAGATGCCCCCTTGTAGCCAGGTAGATGCCCTCTCTGTAGCCAGGTAGAGCCCCCTCTGTAGTCAGGTAGAGCCCCCTCTGTAGCCAGGTAGAGCCAAATTTGTAGCCAGGTAGATGCCCCCTTTGTTAGCCAGGTAGATGCCCCCTTTGTTAGCCAGGTAGATGCCCCCATTGTTGCCAGGTAGATCCCCCTTTGTTGCCAGGTAGATGCCCCCATTGTTAGCCAGGTAGATGCCCCCATTGTTAGCCAGGTAGTGCCGCCCTCTTTGTTAGCCAGGTAGTGCCCCCCCATTGTTTGCCAGGTAGTGCCCCCCATTGTAGCCAGGTAGTGCCCCCTCTGTTGCCAGGTAGTGCCCCCCCCCATTGTAGCCAGGTAGTGCCCCCTCTGTTGCCATGTAGACCCCCCCCTATTGTAGCCAGGTAGTCCACCTGTTTTTGCCATGTAGACCCCCCATTGTAGCCAGGTAGTGCCCACTCTGTTGCCAAGTAGACCTCCCCATTGTAGCCAGGTAGTGCCCCATCTGTTGCCAGGTAGACCCCCTCCCCTCATTGTAGCCAGGTAGTGCCCCCTCTGTTGCCAGGTAGACCCCCCATTGTAGCCAGGTAGTGCCCCCTCTGTTGACAGGTAGACCCCCCCCCATTGTAGCCAGGTAGTGCCCCCTCTGTTGCCAGGTAAACCCCCCCCCCATTGTAGCCACTAGTGCCCCTTTGTTGCAGGTAGGACCCCCCCATTGTAGCCAGGTAGTGCCCCTCTGTTGCCAGGTAGACCCCCCCATTGTAGCCAGGTAGTGCCCCCTCTGTTGCCAGGTAGACCCCCCATTGTAGCCAGGTAATGCCCCCTCTGTTGCCAGGTAGACCCCCCATTGTTGCCAGGTAGTGCCCCTCTGTTGCCAGGTAGACCCCCCTATTGTAGCCAGGTAGTGCCCCCTCTGTTGCCAGGTAGACCCCCCCATTGTAGCCTGGTAGAGCCCCCTCTGTTGCCAGGTAGACCCACCCATTGTAGCCAGGTAGAGCCCCCCTATAACTAATAAAAATAAAATAATAAAAGCCACTTACCTCACCAGGCTCCTGCAGCTCCGGACATCTCCCGGCCGAAGAAGTAGTCTCAGCGTCGCAGGGGGAGTGAGTGCAGCCGCGCGTCACACCCCCTGCGACACTGAGGTGTATGTACAGCGCACACCAGCCGGCGCTGTACATACAGGGGGAGAAGGGAGGAGGGGAACGATCCCTCCTGCCTTCTCCCTGACTGACTGTGCGGCTGCGGCCGCACAAGTCAGTGAAACGCGTCGGGCGGGTGAGCGGCCGCTGCGGCCGCGTCATCCGCCTGTCGGAGCGGCCCGGCGGCGCCAGAGTAGCGCACCAGCGCTACTCTTGCGCCGCGGTCCCCCCGCTGCTTGCTGGCGGCGGGAGGAATGCCAACTCTGCCGGGAGGGCGGGGGGGACCCCCATTAGCAGGTCCCCCCCGCCAAAAGCGGGAATGTTGGCATGTATGATCTTTAGACAGATAGTTGTGCAGGCAATCGCACCCCTTAGTGCTCAAGTACCATACGGGGACTGTATGTAAGGGTATAAAAAATAGTAAAAAATATTAAAACTTCTAAACATCCCCCTCTTGCCATTTTACAAAGAAGAATAAAGAAACTTACACATAATTGGTATTGTCATAGCTGTAAAAGTCCGATTTATTAAAAAGTATTAACATTTACCCCATAAACTGAACACTAGAAGAAAAAAAATTCCAAAGGCAAACTTGTAGTTTTTTGGTCATTTCTCACCCCTAAAAAATGTTAATAAAAGTGATCAAAAAGTCACATTTAGGCTAAAATAGTACCAATAAAAAGTACACTGCAGCCTTCAAAAAATGCACCTTCACTCAGGTCCTAAGGGGGAACAACAAAACAGTTAAAATTTAAAAATAAAACTGAAGTTGAACTTTGGATGCAGCAACACTATTCCCTGGGACATAGTTTCAGTAATGTAAAGCTATGCCGCCATCTAGTGTGACTTTCCCAAACTGCAATATGTTAACACTGAAAATAATTTGTGATCAAATCTTGTTTAACCTGGTCATTCAGTGTTATAGATAGAAAGCTTCATCACTGTATAATTAAGACAGAATATTTCAGTTCACTGACAACAACCACTGATCTTAACTTCTTTCTAGGGCGGGATCTGTAGTGGAGCTACTGTGTTGAAAACCTATGACATTATGCCTGATTCTCAGAGGATACTCCCTTCTTTGATCGCCATAATCAAAGCAGTGGCATGAGGACAGCTATAGGTACAAGACAAATACTAAGGATAATTGAAATCCTTAGTATCACTTTTTGGCTTTCCATTCACATTGGCCCAGATGTATGTGTCACAGTCGCGCCGCAGACTCCATGCCGGCTCGTGCCTCACCTTTCCCGGACCATGAATACTCACCTTTCCCTACTCCTGCTCCATTGTGATCTTCTTCTGTATGCCGCACACACATACCTGCTCCCAAGGGCGCGCTCTGTGAAATTTAAAGGGCCAGGGTGCTGGTGATTGGATAATCACCGGGCACTGACCCTATATCTGGTTTCCTCCTTGTTCTTGTCAGTCCACTGATGTCATTTACAGAGAGTTCCTGTTTGTTGCTGCCTTTTGCAAGTACCTGTCCTTCTGTCCGTTGCCATTGACTATCTTGCCTGCTGCCTGCCCTGACCTCCCTGCCTGTCCCTGACCATGCTCTTGCCTGACGATTCAGTACCACGCTGTACCCCAGCCACCACAGCAAGCAAGTCGCTCAGGGGTAGTGACCTCGGAGTCTCCAGCCGCACAAGTCCAACATGCCTTGCGGTGGAGAAGACCAGGAGGCTCCGTAGACTCCGCTCCCTGACGTGGCTTGTATCACTGCTTGCGGTGGTCCAGAGGATCCATATCCTGCATACCCGTGACAGTATGAAAGTTGCTGCACTAGTTTTCTCTCATAGGTTAAGATAGAAATAATGATGTGCACCAGGTAAAACATATTCCTAAAGAAGTTGTGCCAAAAACAATGAGTCTGTCCGACAAGACCAACACTTGTCTGTGACTCTTCAGGGGCATCTATGCCAATTTGTATCATAAGACACATTTATGCAGCGCTCACGCCACAAAGTGTCACAGTCCATGCTTTGCTATTCATGCAATTTTCAAAGTGGTGCGCTAAGACACCTTTTTGGCACAAGGGCAGTTTGTCTTATGAGGTGATTATTTATAAAGTGCTGTGAGACACTTTCTAACATAGGCCTGAACGCAAATTTGGCGCAGCCCTACCTAAGGCACTTTCCACAAGGACACTCGTCATATATCCCAGCCATAGTGTTTTTGCTCCTTAATCATGGAATCTGTTGTGAGAAATTTGGATGTTATGTTGATACTGGGGCAAGTCTTTAATGGGGCAATGGAGTTTTATAGGGAAAATATGTACATTTGCCCTATTTACTGATCATGTACAGGCACAGATGCATAAAAAGTGCTGCGCCCGGGTTCTGACATCGGTTAAGACAAAAATAATGGCGTGTGCCATATCCGACTTAATCCTAGAGCAGTTGCACCAAAGATAATAAATTTGACCGACACTTCTGTCTATGCCACTCTTCAGGGGGCATTTATGCCAATTCGTAAGATGAAACACATTTATGTAGCTCTCATTCCAGAATGTGTTGCAGTTCATCAATTGTTATTCATACCATTTTCAAAGTGGTGAGGCTCAGACAAAATTAGTCACAGCGTAGGACACTTTTTTTGGCACAAGGGCAGTTTGTCTTATGAGTTGACTATAAAGTGATGGGAGACACTTTCGAACGTAAGCATGAACTCAAATTTGGTGCAGCACTATCTAAGGCACTTTCCACAAGGACACTTTTCATGCATATGGGCTATTCAGTTTCTTCATTGAACACAGAGGCTCAGATGCAAGGAAAGTGTCTTGGGTAGTGCAAAATTCGCTAAATTTGAGTTGATGCTTATGTTTGAAAGTGTCTCATGGCTAGACAAACTGCCCTTGTGCCAAACAAGTGTCTTAGAGGATGGCATGAATAATAAAGCATAAACTGCAAAACTTTTTGCCATGAGCACTACATAAATGTGTCTTATCGTACAAACTGGCATAGATGCCCCCTGAAGAGAGGCGCAGACAGAAGTGTCGGTCTTATTGGACAGACTCATTCTTTTTGACGCCAGTGCTTTAGGAATATGTTGGATATGGTGGACGTCATTCTTTCTGTCTTAAACGACCCCAGAAAACTTGCCCAGCAACTTTCATGCAGCTGGGCCAAATGCATGGTAGACAGTGGTCTCATGTAAAAAGCGTATATGTTTGGGAAATAGGGCAAGAGTAGTTAAGTTTTTAGAACTATATGGTCCCATCACAGCCCCGCTGCGGTATACATAGGGATCAATTTCGCATCCCGACAGATACCATGATCAGGGAGCAAAAATGCTATCAATGGGGCTTCAATATGATATAGCTAAAGACCTACTGACCAGCAACCTATTATAAGAAATTGAAGTGTCCAGGTTACATTGATATCATTGATTCAATTTCAGAAAATAATAGAGGTCACATCCAACGTGATGAAGACACCCTTAAAGGGGAACCAAAGTTTTCTGCCTGCAAGAAGGGTATGTAATACAAAATACAAGCTTGTTAGATACCACAATGGACGGGTAACACACAGCACAGCATAATGGGAGAACTGGAACCGACCACGACAAACTAGACTAGGATAAGATAAAGGACATCAGGGATATCCTTTGAGGCTTTGTATAGGTTCCCACACCAGAAAATATGCCAAACCTAATATTGTGAATAGCAGCTGTTGCATAAACTGAAGCTGGCTGGAATTGTAATATTGCAAACTTATTAAATGAATTCAGATCACAGCTACAAAGGGGAAAAGAGTATTGTCAGGACTGTTCTGTTATTGTCCAAGTAGTGTTGAGCGATTTTTATCGACAAAGTTGAAATCGGCACAGTTTTTTTTGGGGAAACGATTTTTTAGATCACGTGAAATTTTAGGTTAAAATCTGTGCACATCTATTAAGATCGCCCATTTTCGCCTCCTGTCATTTGGCGGCCAGCAAATCAGCTTACAGAATAGAGCA